>CM034155.1:291860084-292139550 GCA_019776745.2 Taxus chinensis | reverse complement strand
GAGTCAAGTGGTAGGTTAAGATTTTAAAATGAAAATGACTAACTCCTCTCAAAAAATTATTCATTTCAAACATTTTTGGTGCTATAATTTTCCCGCCAAATCTCCATTTTTTCATAGATTTCTGCTATATTGTTTCCAGACATTAACCTTATAAACTAAAAAAAACTCATACCTCACTAACTATGTATCTAATTTCCATCAAAAATCACCAATGAAATCCTCCTAAAGACACCTTTAATATTGTTATAAGATCATTGCTATTAATTCTGTATGTAGTTTACAACAGTTACTTAAATTTTCAGCTATGAAACTTTCCTTTTCAGATCTACAGAGTTGTAGTGAATGAAATTCCTTGAAAATAAGAGCAAAATCTCCTAAAGAAAACATGAAATTTTGAAACGAATTTCATTGAAATCTGACACCCATAATACCAATGTCTAAAAATAAAATAAAAATTAAGCCATCATGTGACCAAATATAGTAATTTTCCAAAAGATATAGGTTCTTAGCACCCACGATACTACAAAGAAACAAGAATCATCAAAAGGTGAAAAATTGTGAGAAATTACTAAAATGGCCATCCTAGTCAAGACATGCCAAAAATAAAAAATCATTGCAAGTTGCAATTGGGATCATATAACTTATATCAATTGAAATTCTTCCTATATATAGTTTCAAGGAAAAGAAATTATCTCATGGTTCAAACAAGAGAGAAAACACTCGCAGGCTCTGAAAACATTAGTCTCAGGATGAGTTTTGCATTACACACTTTGATGTAAGAAGTTGATTGATTCAATCCATCCTAATAGTTAGATAATGGGGGTCATCATTTTAAATTGATGTGAAACATGACAAGAAAATGATATCAAACAAGGTCTATAAATGTGAGCCCATACTCTTAATCATCATCTCAGAATCTGGCATGGAAATGTGTTTGATGAGCATGATGATGAATGTGGAGTTTATCCTTTCCTCAGTCGTAGCAGAAGACATTGTTAATAAGGAATGGATGATTAAGAAGGTACTTAGGGTCTCCTAAGGTTGATTTCATCCAAGAAGGAGATATCTTTGTCACTAAGGTGAATTTTGAAGCTGCATGAAGTCAAGAGGTGTAAGGTTATGATAATCATGTTCCAACTCTAACTTTGTGTTAAAATCTATTTTTAAGAGAAGGGACATCATGTAAATCACATCATCTCAAGGAAAAATTCAGGATGAACTCATGTTTGTCAAATATTCTCACTTAAACCTCATGATATCGAGGTACCCAAGAACATCATGTTTGTAGGATAAATAAGTCATCGCAGGACCAAGTAGTGCAATGTTTCTAAAAACTTATTGAATGCCCTGGAGTGTTCCTGCATCTCAAAAAATGAGGATATTATAACCACAATGTTTTTGTTTAATAGGAAATCAATGGAAAAAAATTTTATTTAGGGGAAAATCCTTCTATCTAGAGAAGAAGGCCTATTTCAATAAGGGGAAGATGAGTAAGAAGGTGTTTGGGCATCTTGAATTTGACTACATTAAATAACAAGACAACTTTGTCACATAGGTGAATTTAGAGGATGAGAGGATTAAGTTAGTGATATTCATGTCCTGACTCCTACCTTGTGATAAGAGAATATCACTATGTTCCCATGTCAATGCATATCTCGTAATAGTGTTTTTGAAGACTTAATTGATACCCTGGAAGGTGTTTACATCTCATAGGAGGAGTAATTTGCAATCACAATGTTCTAACTTAACATGAGGTCAAAATTAGGAAACTTAATTAATGGATCATTCACTTAAGATCCATTGAAACCAAGTTATAGTGCCTACTCCTCTTTGACACTTATTTTACTATGATTTTGATTATTGTTGATTAGAGACATGGACATTATTATTATATTTTGGTTAGCATGTTGATAGATAGTATGGACATTGTTATTATCGATATGTTGTGACTCATATTGTTGATTGTATGGACTCCTCGCAGACATGCATAGATATTCAATACTTGATTATGATCTTGTGTTGTTACTTTTTTATATATTGACACTATGGATTCTTGACGTATTGATTATGTTTAGATGATTAGGCTATTCTTTTGGTTTCATTGATGTTGGTAAAATGGTAGAAATTGAAATGTTTAGAAATTGTAAACAATTTATGGAATTTCTTAACCTTGATGATGATTTAGCTCCACTATGTGATGATATTTATTGATATATATGTATGTGTTTTATTTCTTCATGTAATCAACATGGCCTTGAGGCCGAAGGGGTGGTTTTTTGGTTTTTACAAGAAATTATATCACAATAAACATGAAGGGGCTAGGAGACTAACCATGGAAGAATATCAAATGTTTGCAACAAGGCCACCTTGGCAACTTTGTGTGTGTATTATATTTTTATTATTGATTTTTTTAGGAGGTCCCCATGTGGCAGTGACCTCATATGTGGCCATGGGTTTGTGTGTTGCTTTTCTTCTTTTATTTTTTATCTTGTTGTGTATGTCATTTCTTTAATTATAATGTATTCTCACTTTATTATGGCTTAATTAATGCACTCTTGTTTAGTGAATTAATCATGTTGATTATGCTAAGTTGGGATGTGCTAAAGGGGAATTTAATGTGGTAAGTATTCATTGTTATCTTATTGATTTTAGATTGAGTTCTTTTGATTTTGAGTTATGTACTCAACCCCATCCTTCAAATCTAGAACTTGGGCTTAAAGCCCACTTTTGGAGGCTTATGGGACAAGTTAAACTTGTCCTATACTTCTTAAGCCTTCCTAATAGCCATACATATGAAGTGAGGGGTTCAAATTATCCCTCATTATGTGTTTTTGAAGGGAAAAGAAGTAATTGAAAATTCTTACAAACCCTCTTAATTGTGTCCTTGGAAGGATCGAGTGGAGGTTTGTGTGTTGAATGAAATTTGTCATATCCTAACCTTACCTATTTATGACTCTTGGTATTTATGTTTGAGTTGGGAGGTGGATTGGAGGAGTAGTGATGTGACATCGTACATGGAGCCACTTCACCATCCTCTCCACATTTTATATTTATTTCAGTTATTTTGGAGTTTTGCGGGTTACTTGGTTTGGTTACACACTTGCATATTTTGGTGATTTTTCTTGGTTACTTGTTTTGGAACTTGGGAGATTACTTTTTGAATTGGCTTGGAATTGGAAGAAGCTTGAATTTTCGGCTTGAACAATGAAGGTGTTTGTAATGGAAAGCTAGGGTATATACCTTGCATTTTATTTTCCTTGTTTCTGTGTTGTGTTAAAATGTGGATGAATGTAAGTGAATATGTATGGGATTGGGTAGATTTTGGCCTTAAGGAAGGTGTGGGAAAAAAGGAAAATGAGACCATTGGGAGGTAACGTGAATTTGTGAGGTATTGTGGAGGAGTGTGAGTAGGGTGTTCCACCTTATGGGTAGAGAAAAAATAAAGTATTCCTGCATTTTTTATATTTTGAAATGGGGATAGATAATGATATTTTGAGTGTTTGTGATGTGCACTTGGAGGTTATTGGGAGGACCCCTATTTCACTTGGGAGGTAAATGGGGGTAGTTCCCATATTTCTCTTCTCTTTTGGTTCTAGATTTGAGCTTATGTGCTTGAATTGGTTGTAGACCTTATCTTGGTTGTCTATGTGTTTCCATGATTGTATGTATTGCTAGTTTTGTTGGTGTGAATGTATATATTGTTGATGTATATGTGAAGAGTTTCCATGGTTTTTTTACTAACCACAATTTTCTACCCTCAAACAAGAGAACTAATAAATTAAGATTCCAGTTCATGGTGATAATTGATTTTTTGTTTAATAGAGTTAGCAAGGTTAGGAATTTTCACAATAATAAATTCCTTGGTTAGGGGATTTCGACACAAGCTTGGGAACAATAGAATTAAATTAATAATTAAATATTATAATTTAATTCCTAAGTTATATTTACAATTTAAAACATATATTAAGTCCCATTAGTTAATTTGGTTAGCAAGTATCAAGGTTATATTATTTTCTAGCTCAAAGGTTTAGTTTTGTTACCTAGCCACTAAGTGGCCCCATTCATCCCATTACCCATGTTATGTATTTTTAATTAAAATTCATATTCCCACAAAAATGACCTCTCACTTAAGTTAGGTAGGGTTTAATTTGGGTCATAGGATTGAATATATCCTAGCCCTTCGATTAATGTTGCACTAAATTTCCTTATGGTCTTCTTTTTAATCCTTATTTTTTCCAAAAACAACCTCAGTTTCTCTTGTCTTATTTACAAGTTTTTGAAGAGGAGGAGGAAGAGGAGCCATGAGAATAAGGGGGAACAACTATGGAAAAATTTCTCTAGATTTTAGTTGTGAAGGTTTTCCATTGTAATGTTACCCATTTGTAGAGATCCTATTTTGAATCTAATTGGTTATTTTAATGAAATCGTTTTCCTTTTTTTGAGTTCAACTATTGGGGAAACCCTATTTATTTTAAATCCAAGAGTTTTACACATTTGAGTGACAAAAATGAAATTGGAAGGCTACAAAATGTAGTGCCCACTTCCCTTCGACACTTATTACTTTTTTTATTTCATTTATTGGTGGTTATACATGGATATTGTTGTATCATTTTTACTTAGCATTATGATTACACAATAGAGATACTTGGACTATTGATGGATTTCGAGTCATAGTATGATATGTGTGTGGCTTCTTAGAGACATTTTATATTGATCATGATGTGTTGTCGACATGGTTATATATTCTGACATTCAATATTTTTGTCATATTGAGTAGGCTTTAGTATTTGAACTAACCTTGTGATCTTATTGGTATTGATGAGATTAAGAATTGAGATGTTGTTGGAAATTAAAAATAATAGCTTTACTTGTCTAGATGATGATTTAATTTATACATAGATGACTGTGGATTTATATTTGTATATTTTTTCTTGGATGTTTTGATGTGGTGACAAGGCTGAAGGAGGTATTGTGTGTTTTGCAAGTGATTATATCACAACAATAAAAGGGGATTAGAAACCAACCACATCGGAATACCTGATGGATTCAACAATGGTCACCATGGAAACTTGTGTCATGTTGTGTGTGTCTTGTTTGTTGTTAGGGGGTCCCCATGGGGGGGATTATCTCCAATTGTAACCAAGGGGTTTGTGTGTTGTTCTTTTATTTTATTTTCATGTATTTAGTTTTAGAGTATGTGATTTTATGGTGGGGTATTTTCCTTTTACTATTAATTAGGTTATGTGTCTAGACTAGTAAATTAAACAAGCTACTAAACTAATTATGGATGGGACAAAAATAATTCATTTATTAGATTAGATGGTTCTTTGGTTTATGTGTTTTAATTTGAGTGCATGTGATTTTGAGTGTTGTACACTCCACCTTACTTGGGAATTTCGGATTTGGGCTTGATGTCAAATTTTTGAGGCATGTGGGACAAGTTAAACTTGTCTCAAACCTCTTAAAACCTTACACCAACCCTACCTATTGATTGGATGTAAAAAATAGACCCCATTATGGATTTTAGTAAGGCAAAAAAGTAAGTTTTTATTGTACTTTATTACATGTATTTAATTTTAGTCCTTAAGTGGTGTGGGTTAGAGTTGTGTGTGTAAGTAAATTGTCATTCCTTTCAATCACTTATTAATTATGATTTGGAGTATGGGTTTGACTTGGGTGTTGTGGGATGGATAAGAAATGATGCGGCATCCTACATGGAGCCAAATCATCTCCCTCCTCCTCCTGTCTATTTATTGGAAATTTGAGGAAGTATTTGGGGTTACTCACTTGGTTTTGAGCTATCTCTTTTGGATGCTTTCTTGTTGGAGTTGAAGGGTGCTTGCAAAATTGCTTGTGTTTGAAGATTTTGGGACTTTCTTGGAAGGTGGAGCTTTACCATTGCAAGGTAGGTCCTTTCACTTTTACTTTCTTCTTGTTTCTTGCATGTTATGTGTTGTATGGGTTTGTGTTCTTGCTTGAAGTGTTGGGTAGTAAATTGACCTTAGGTTGTGTTGAGATTTGGAAATGGGGATGACATATGTTGGGAGGCATAAGAGATTCTTGTGTGTTTATGAGGGAGTGGGTTTTGGATGCGTCACCATGTTCTATTTTGTTATTTTATGTATTGTGGGAGCCATAAGAGTGAGGGAGGCATAAGAGAGATAGTTTTGTTGTTGTGGGGAGGCAGAAGATATTTTAGGGTTCATTGTGTTTGGAGGGTTTTAGAAGTGCACATATAAACCCTTGGGAGGCACAAGGGAACCCCCATTATTCCTATCTCTACTTGGCTATTTTAGAAGCCATTGTTTGGGTAATTATTGTGTTTAAAAATAAATGTTTTTGTGGTTGTCTCTCTTATGTGTTGGTTGCTTAAAAGTGAATGTGGAAGAATTTTTTTAGTTGCCATGTGTTGATACATCCCTTATTGCCTTGTGACTGGGGCTCAGGGGCCAATGAGAAGAATTGCTTCTTCTTCTCATTGGAATTTCTGTTGGGTGGAGAGTGTTGCCTCTCCCCCATGTTTGGTTGTTTTGATCAAGTGAAGAGAATATGGAGCTTAGCTAGAGACTTGATTCTTAGACTAATAATAGAAGACAAAAGTATTTCATTGTAGTTTCCTTATTGAAAAATTCCCACTTCAAGTGGAAGATTATTGTGTTATCTTTGAAGAAAATTTGTATTGATTTTTAGTGATAAACAATTGTATTGTATGTTGTAAAGGAAAGAAAGACATTTTTGTAAAGCTAGTTTTATCATAGTGGGAATGTGGATGAAAGAAAGACAACTTTTGTATATTGAATTGTCTTATTACCTCACATGGGTGTGTCAATCTTACTTTAAAATTATTGGAAATATTGTTGAATGCCTCTTGTGAAAATGTTGTAAACTTGTTAATGTAAAAGAAATATCCATTTTCATTTATATGCTTGTATTTGATAATTAGTAAATTTCTTTGCTTATTCCTTGTAAAAAAAAGTTTAAAAATTCGTATGGAAGTAAGGAAGGGATTTCAAAATTTCCTTGATTAAGTGGATGTCAAACAAATGAAATCTATTTTTTTTTCCTTTGTAAATTTAATGCAGTAAATACAAATACATAACTACTACTAGCTTTAGTCCCAATTGTTTAGAAAAATCTTGTGTCAATTTTAAATTAGATTATACAAATATCTTTTGTCAATCAAATAATGATAAAATGAAAAAGGGAATTTAGTTGTGTATCGTCTAGATTACTACCAAACTTCACTAGAAATCTTAAATATTGAATTTAAAATTTGTGGACTCTAATAACAATACATATATTACTACCTTGATAGTACAATTAAAATTCAAATATTATTAATATTAAGTTTATATTAATATTGGAGTATTACTAATATATATTGCCAGAAAAAAGAGGTCATATTATATATATAACCTTATATAAAAGAAAATCATTCGTTATACCAAACCGTGCCATGAGAGTAATGTCAGAGTCGTTGTTTTAGTGCAGGGGCTGCGGGCCGCGGCCTTTACTTAAAGTTTGTTGGGGATAGGGTTGGGGGGAGGGTCGCTGACCCCAACCCCCACCCAATTATCAAATGGGATGGGGGGTGGGGTTGGCGACCCTCCCCCCAACCCCCAAATCTTTGTAAACTACAATAAAACTCCTGTAGTAAATTTGAACTCTATGCAGTTTGTCTCTTGTGGACTGTGTAAACTAAATATCACTTCCGAATAAATGTATGTTATTTTAGATAGTGGTAATCATATATATTTTACCCTATTCAGAAATTCAGGTATTTTATTGAAAATGGATTTTTTTTTAATAAAAGGATATATTTGTAGTTATTTTCGTGTATATATATATGTATGTAGGTAGGTAGGTAGGTAGGTATGTATGTATGTATACTTTCTTGCCAAAGTAAAATAAACCATGGTAACCTATTTTCCACCAAAATAGGGTAAATCCATTTTCCCATTTGGGCAAAAATTATTGAAATGAAATATACAAAAATAATCAACTGCATTGAAACCTTAGAAGAGAGTGTGAACAAGGAAAGAAAAGTAATGAAGAAGTTCTTCCTCCCAAAATCTTGAAATGGCCTTCCATGGCTTCTTTCCTTCTCCTCCAACAACTTGCAAAACAATAGTGAAATAACAAGTCAAGAGAAAAGAGAAAGAAGCTTTCTTAATAAAACTTTAGGGTTAGTTGTTTCTCCCTCATCTAAGGGCCCCAAATGAATCCATCCAAGGGATGAGATTCATCCCTACAAAAAGTAGGTCAGGAGTGGGTGAGAGGAATTTAAATTTTGAATTTAAATTTTAAATCTAAAATTACATGGGTTGACTTTTAAGAGGGCCACTTTATTGTGTAAGGGGATGTGTTCATTTTCGTAACCCTTGTGATAATTTGTAGGGACCTTGTTAATTGTTTTGAACCTAAGCACCTTGTGGATTAAAATAACTTTAGTATTTATTTATATATGCCCCTTTACCCTTGAGATTAAAATGTGTAAATTTTAACTATAGTGGAATGTAATTAATTATCAAAATTACATTTAGGGAACTAAATCATGCCTAAAACTAATTAAGTTCATTAAAATGTAATGAGAGTTTTAGTATTTTACTAAATAAGGAAATTTCATATTATTAACATCAGGTGACTTAAAAATAACAATATGACAACTATATTTTGAAGCCTTTTTGTGGGCACGCTCTTCAAAAAAACTAAAAAAATATTCCATCATTTTTTTCTAACTTGTCCTAGGTTGTTCTTGGGTTTTGTGCGGGTAAATTTTAGAGGGCATTACACTTGGTATCAGATCCGTGGGTTCAAAGCTTTGAACTTTGGGCACACAGAAAAACACGAGACATGAACATTAAAACTAGCACAATTTTAGACCTAGAAAACAACATTGTATGATATATATATTGTTTAACAAACATAGAAAACTAGAATAAAAAATAAAATGATGAACTAATTCTCGTCTTGGTCTGTGTAGGAGGTGCGGACCAAATGAGGGGTTATTGCCTGTAGATCTAGAATTGCCACCTCTAGATCAGGATGTAGTGGCCATTCTACCTCAGATTTTACAGATGGTTGAGAATGTTAATGTCACTATACATGGGGGGTCCTTAGGAGGACGATCTGCCAGATAGGATAGGGAGCCATCAGATGAGGCTCATGCATCTCCTCAACATAATGAGGAGCATAGGGAAGATAACTCCCGCGTGGAGTCAGCCATAGTAGAGTCACCATAGAGGGTATAGGGAGTCAAGATTTCGAGACACAGGGACGGGTCTCAAAGCCCTAGACGTAGGGAGGAGCATGCAGAGAGACCTAGGGGGCGTCAGTCGTCAGTTGTAGACCATATCAGGGAGATCGTGAAGCTACGACCGTCTCACTATTCTGGAGATACTGGTGGGTTTCAAGCATATGCCTGGCTAGTGAGCTTGAGCGGGTGCTTTAAGCTCTATCCTAGTTCTAGAAACATGAAAGCTCATGTTATGTTCCATCTTCTGAGGGATGGAGCAGGTGTCTGGTGGAGGACTGAGGACTAGAGGCTCCATGTTGACTCAAAGACAGCTACCTGGGAGCTCTTTGAGGAGCGGTTTAGGAGCAGGTATTTATCTAGGAGGTTTATTTAGTAGAGGATAGACGAGTTCCACGAGCTTCGTTAGTCATCTATGACTGTAGATGAGTATGAGAGTCAATTTTTGGACCTACTCCAGTATGTTGACTATATGCAAGATGAATAGGTCCATATTCATAGGTTCATTAGGGGTCTAAATTTAGATTTGGGAGGTGCGGTGCGCATCCATTGTCCAAAGGTGTTAGTAGAGGCCGTTGAGAGGGCCTACATAGCAGAGGAGACTTGGGGAGAGACTCATGAGGTTAGGGACATAGTACGGAGCCACATCTAGTAGATGTAGGACAACAGGTCGAGGGGGTCAGCCTCTCTTCCTTGGGGTGGACACTGTTTAGTATAGTCATTCATTTAGGCCACCATAACAGTCACCTCAATAGTAGTAGTAGTAGTCTTGTCCACCATATAGGCCTCCATAGAGATTCTATGATCATAGGGGATGGAGTGTGGGGCCTCCTCCTCGGGGTTCCATTAGGACACAGGGTGCACCGAGATCTCATTCAGCAGGAACTCGTCAGTAGATACCTCAGTAGTCCTTATCCGAATCATCAGAATCCACAACACAGACCTCTAGAGTACCAGATGGAACTGCATCTCATTGGAGAGGACCTGACAGTTGTTATGTTTGTGGTGTGGTTGGACATCATTGGAGAAAGTGCCCACAGGACCCAAGTAACAAGGGTAAGACATAGATTTTAGAGCCTACTGTTAGAGACATGGGACGTAGCCATCGGAACTATGCAACGGTCGAGAACCGCCAAGATGAGCACCAGAGCACTATGATAGAGACTACAGGTAGCATTAATGGTATTCCTACCTCCATTTTGTTTGATTTTGGATCATCTGTTTCTTTTATTGCATCATATTTAGTAGATCGTTGCAGGATGGTGGTAGTTAGGCAATGCCATAGTTGGGACATCGAGATGGCTTCTAGAGCCAAAATCTCAGTAGACTCCTTAGTTAAGGAGTGTGTAGTGGATTTCATACCCTTCACCACTACCTCGGATCTTCGTATCCTTCCATTGGGTTCGTATGGAGTCATCTTGGGCATGGACTGGTTATCTGCACACAGAGCCAAAGTGGATTATTACCATAAGATTATATCTTGTACAAATGATCTGGGAGTTGATTCTGTGACAGCAGGAGTTAGGAGGCTCATTTCCATCTGCACTATTTCCACTATGCAGCTTAATCGGTGTGTGCAACGAGATTTCCAGATGTATGTTGTTACGGTTAGTGACAGATCTGAGGATGAGTCTAGTGGCCCATCTCTTGATGACCATCACATCTTGAGAGAGTTTTCAGATGTCTTTCCATGGGAGCTAGCAGGGTTACCACCCCCACATGAGATAGATTTTCTCATATATTTGGTTCCAGGTGTAGAGCCTATCTCACGAGCACCTTATCAGATTACTACCCCTGAGCTCTGTGAGCTCAAGTTGTAGCTTGAGGGCCTTCTAGAGAAAGGACTAATTTTTCCTAGTGTATCCGTTTGGGGTGCACCGGTGATTTTTGTGAAGAAGAAGGACAGATCTTTACGTTTTTGTATTGATTACCTCCAGCTGAACAAAGTAACGATCAAGAATCATTACCCCCTTCCGTGCATTGATGATTTATTTTATTAGATGAAGGGGGCCACAATAATTTTCAAGATAGATATTAAGTTGGGATATCATCACCTGAGGATCACAGAGGTGGATATCCATAAGATTTCCTTCCATACAAGTTCATAGTAGTGCCTTTTGGTCTGACGAATGTCTCCGCAGTATTCATGACCTTAATGAATGGGGTGTTCAAAAAAAATTTGGACCACTTTGTGATCATCTTCCTTGATGACATTATGATATACTCATGCACATGTGAGGAGCACGAGGAGCACCTTCATCAGGTTCTTCAGTGTCTTCGTGAGAAACAGATTTACGGGAACTTGGAGATGTGTGTGTTCTTTTAGACAGAGGTACAATATTTGTGCCACATCATTTCTGGGGAAGGTATTGCAGTTGATCCTTCCAAGATTCGAGCTATTATGGATTGGCTAGCACCCACTAGTGTGACATAGGTGCGCATCTTCATGGGCTTGGCAGGATATTACATGAAATTTATACAGGACTTCTCTCGGGTTACACACCGCATCACTTCCATTCAACAAAAAGGGAAGAAGTTCCTATCGTCAAATAGATGTGAGCATTCCTTCAGGACACTAAAGGAGTGTCTCACGATGGCACCTATTCTCGCAGTGTTAGACCCTCAGGGTGAGTTTTTCATTTGTATAGATGCTTCTCTAGTAAGACTTGGAGGTGTGTTGATGTAGGAGGGTAGAGTAGTTTCCTTTAAGTCTCGCAAACTCAAGGATTATGAGCTCAATTATCTGACTCATGAACTTGAGCTTGCAGCAGTTGTGCACTCCTTGGTTTGGTGGAAACACTTCCTTCTTTCCCATAGATTTACACTCAAGATTGATCAATTGAGTCTTCACCACCTCTTAATGCAACCCAATCTACATGCTCGTCAGTGGCGTTGGATGGATTTACTTTGTGAGTACGACATGGAGATAGAGCATGTGAAGGGGAAGGACAATGTGGTTGCAGATGCCTTGAGTAGATAGAGACATGTAGTTATGGTTACTTCAGTAGGTACAAATTTTTAGAGAAGGATTTTGTAGTAGCTTCTACTTTGCAGCTAGAGCAGAGATTGAGTCTCAGAGGCCCCTTGATGGGAAATTTGAAGGATTTTCGTTAGAGGCTGATGGCCTTCTAAGACACAGAGGTCGGATATATGTTCCAAGAGATGGAGGTTTGAGGAAGTACATTTTGACAAAGGCTCATCATGCACCTTATTCAACCCATCATGGGGTGAATAAGATGCATGCCACCTTGAGACAGTTGTACCATTGGAGGGGACTTTGGAGAGACATGGCTCATTTTATGTCATGCAGTTTAGAGTGTCAAAAGGTGAAGGTTGAGCATCGGCATCTAGCTAGCATTCTCTTCCCTCATGCTATACCAGAGTAAAAATGGGACACCATTTCTATGGACTTCATAGTTGGGTTATAGATGTCGAGATACCAACACAACTCCATCATGGTCATGGTGGATAAATTGACAAAATTGGCTCATTTTTCTCCGATGAAGACCATCTACACAACTAGTGTAGTAGCATGGGTATATCTTGATGATATTTTTACATTGCATAGGATTCTGTAGAAGATCATTTATGACCACGATCCTTTGTACACTTCCCACTTTTGTACTACCATGCAGTATGCTCTCGAGACGAAGATCAATTTCAACACAGATTATCACCCTAAGATAGATGGATAGACTGAGCGGGTGAATTGGATCTTGGAGGAAATGCTTAGGATGTACGTCATCGATCATCAATCGAGATGGGAGGAGTATTTGTATTTCATGGATTTTGCCTACAATAATAGTTTTCAGAGTTCAATAGGCATGGATGTTTTTTAGGCAGTGTACGGAAGAGAGTGTAGGACACCTCTTAGTTAGGACAAGTTGGAGGATAAGGTTTCTCTTGGGTAAGCCTTTATATAGGACATGGAGTAGCAGGTTGTAACGCCGTGAAAGAAGCGACGCCACGCTCACGATGACAATGACGATGATGACGCTGCGCCACAAACATACGACCTGAAAATGCGACTGAAATTTTTTTTTTTTTTTTTTTTTTTAAGATCGAGATTAAGAGAACCAGTTTTAGAATTGTAACAAAGAGCCTCCCTAACGTCCTTCTTGAAACTAGCATCGTCATTAGAGCTCGACGCCATGAGCCGGTTCTCATCCGAGGAGTCATTTAATCCTGGCGCTAAATAATGTTAAGAGCAGGTGTCGGTAAAAAAAATGTTCTCAATGTCACGATCGAAATTTTACAAACGAACATTAAGGAGGGGTGATTAGGCACTCCCATTATCGATTAATTTTTAAATTTAGTATAAAAGGATTTAATTTAAAGTTCAAATCTAAAAATGAAATATATATTTATCAAAAATTACATTAAGTAAAATCTATATACTTAAACATAAAAATTTAATCTTTGAACAAAAGGGACGAGTATTAAGGTGGGAAAGCACTTAAATTTTGAGTTTGAAAATGTAGTTGAGGTGGGTGTCTTTAATGGCCACCTTCCATAGCAATTTAACTCCTCTCCTTGTGTGCCGAGACAGCCGGGTCGCACCTGACAACCACTTACTGCAAAAAGGATTTTCAAAATCTTATGCCTCCCCTTCCTTAATTTATCTTCCCACCATTTTACCTGGCCGTGCATAAAATAATGGTTATAGATAAAGCTACAGCTGGTGAGAGAGGCGGAGCTACAGTCGCGAGTGGAGGAGAATCTCCTAGAGGTAAATCTGTTTCATATCAGAATATTCATGAAGACCCATTTGTTTTGCATTTACAAGAGCATTTCAGAAGGGTATACTTTCCAGATCCAGAAGGCCCCATGATGGCAACCATATGTCCTGGTTGGGCGTATCCTGTGAACCCTTGGACAAGTATTTTACTTCCTTCTCTTGGATCTGATACTGTTACCCACACATCTTTCCACGTTAACCAGACACCAAAGCTGTAATCAGAGTTGAAATTGGACATTTTTCCAATGCTTCCAGCAAGTTCCACAGTCCCTATTTCAGTGACTTCATCAGGGTTTGAAATGACATTTATGTAGGTAGAACCTCGCTCATTAGTGCTTAACTCTGTGAATCCCAAATGAGCCAACTTTTTATTTGAGAAATATTCTGCAGAGTGAGAAGAATTTTCTGTTTTTTTTTGTTCTTGGCGTTTCTTTGGGCTGGCTTTCCATCGGGGAATCTCAGAAGCCATGGTAACAAATACTAAAGATTTCTAAGAGTCTGAAGAAAGGATATAGAACTTGGAAAATTTTCAAGAGAAGCTCTGCACTTTAGTTAACAGCTAAATATTAATCATAGCACCCAAAGAAAGGATACCGAACTTGGATAATTTTCTAGGAACAACCCTTTGGGCGTTTCCAACAAGCAGGTTACCAACTATGTTGTTATCTATTCAGTATCGAATGTAGCTTCAAATGGGTTCTGTCCTCAAGATATTTTTATCAAATCGATTGAGGGACAGAGAAAGAGTTACCCGGGAACCCGATGAAATTTGTTACGTTGATTCTCTAGTGCGGTCCTACCTATTTTAATGTACAGACCGTGGGGGGAAAAGAAAAGAAGGATCTCATAGAGGTGGGTCTGTATCAAGTCAGAATATTCAAGGAAAACCAGCTTGCATTGCCTTTTAGAAACCAAGAACAAAAGAAACAGTTCATAGGTGGATTATATTTATTAATTTCATTGATATTATTTATTGATTATGACTTAGGACAGTATACTTTATTAATATGAAGAGAATGTTAATAGTATGTTGTTTTTAGTGAAATCCTATAATAGCAAATCCGCTGGTTTTCATATTACTTAAACATGGATAATATTTAAAATATTAAATTCCTTATTAATGAAATGTGGTAATGTACTTACTAAGCATAGAACTTGCATTAGAATTTCCTTCTACACACTTCAATAAACATAGCATGGGTTTTCAAAAGGTTTGATTTCATTTCCCCTTTACAATTTGCAATGGGTTTACAAGAAATTCTTAAATGAAGAAGAACATGATAGAGTTAGGGTATAATTTACTTTATTGGCATATTGGGACCTAGTTAAAACTTAATTCCTTCCATCAGCAATACCACAAGAGGTAAAGCACTAATATTCTCACTTTTCAATACATTTCCTTTTGAGCAACAAAATGAAATCTAACATGTATATATTTTTTTAATTTTCCTAACATTCCACAAAAGAGTCCTACAATATATCCATTAAATTCTAGAATAAGAATTACTAACATTTCAATACAACTTTCCTTCAAAACTTGTTACAACATTTTCCACTTAATGTGGGATCATTTTACAATAATGGAAGCTAAAATACAAGGAAATAATACATTTTTCCTCCACTCAAGGTGGGTAAAATACATGGTGGTTTCACATTGTCAACAACAAGGTTCCAATGCTCCAAATATCAACAAGGTGGCTCCTCCATAGTTTTGCTTGATTCACAACAAAATAAGGGGAGAGGCAACGCTCTCCTCCCAACCAAAATACCCAATGGAGAAGAGAAGCCATCCTCTCCTTTGGCCCCCGAGCCCCAACCACATCACAATGGGAGAGAATCCAACTCATGGCAACTACAAGCTTCCACATAACTAAACATAGCATTTCACATGCATTCCATATTCCTTCAAAACAAGAGAATCAATAATCACAACAAGAGGGAAACAATTACAACAACAAGTCACAAGGCTTACCAAGAAAGCCACAAGAGTAAGACACATGGGGAAGCCACTTATGCCTCCCAATGGGAATGGGTGCCACCTAAAAGCCTCCAAGCTCCCTCCTCAAGCACATGATCTCTTATGCCTCCCTCAATTAAGCTCCCCATAGTCTCCTCTCACTCCCAACTTAGGCATTCTACCCATTCCCAACAAGCATTTCAAACAACAACATTCAACACAACAAAAAAAATACATTCATATGACAAAAGAAACATAATGCAAACAAAGGAGAAGCTCCTACCTTTCCATGGTAGAGTTTGCTCCAAGTATGAAGTCTCAAATCCCTCCAAGGATCAAGCAAGAATCCAAAAGCTCCAACAAAGTTATCACAAGTCTCCACAAGCTCCAAAAATTCACAAGCTTCTTCCAAATCCTCTCCTCCCAAAATACACAAGACCAAAAAAAAATGAAACTTCCAACCCCCAAAACAAACAAGAGGCTCAAATAAATAGAGAAAAGAAAGGGAGGGATGATGTGGCTCCAAGTAAGATGCCACCTCCTTTTCCCTCCACTCCACATCATTTGGTCAACATCAAATTCCAATGCACCATTAATAAGTGGTTGAAAGAAAGGCAAGCAACTTGCACACTCCAACTAAGCCCACTCCCTCAAAGGACAAAATTAAATTTGAAAGAAAGTGCAATTAATATTTTTACCCTTTTATCCCCCCAAAACACCTAAAAGACCCTAAATTTGGCCTTCCAACCCATAGGTAGGGTTGGCATGGGGTTTTAAGAGGTGTGGGACAAGTTTGACTTGTCCCACAAGCTTTGAAATTTGTCCTCAAAGGCCAAATTCGAGTTTCCCATGTGGGGTAGAGTGTGCTACACTCAAACTCAAACACACATCAATCCACACAAAATCCAAAGTAAATCAAGGTTAATAAATGAAATCTCTTAGGTCACATCTTTTAATTAGTTTAGGACAATTTTCAATTTAACTTAATTAACCCACTACAACCCATGGCTAACAAAGGGGTAAACTCCAATCCAAGAAATATGAATAATAACATAAGTAAAAATTTCACTTACTAAGAGCAACACATACTAACATAGTAAAAAGGGAAAAAATTAAACAAAACAACACATGATCCCTAGGTCACAATTTTCCCTTTTACTAGATAATTCTAACACACACACAATTATGTGTTGCCATGGTGACCTTAGCTGGATTCTTCTTGAATTCCGATGTGGTTGGTCTCCACTCCCTAATTTGTTGTGAATATAATATACCTACAGAACAGAAAATACGTCATTCGGCCTGTTGGCCGCATTAAAACATTCATGCCAAATATACAATATAATCTAAAATAATCAACACCTGATTTACTATCATCTATGCAAGTACGATATCACTTAACACTTTCTAGCACATTCTTATTCCACATTTCATTTATATCAAAACGATCATCACATTAGTCAAATTATCAAGTTCTACTCAATATGATTAAATATATCCCATGTCAGAATTAAGATGAATATCCCTGTCAAAAGTATACAAATATCATCATCAAATGTCCACCAGTAAACCATATGCATCATATAAAGATCAAATCAATAACAGTCCCATGTCAATGATATCTACTAGCATGCTAAAACAAGAGGTCATAATAATCCATAGTGAAGTAATCAGTCTCGAAAACAACAAAACAAAACGAAGTCGAAGGGAAGTGGGCACTACACAGGTTATTATGATCAGACAAAGATTGCAGGAGGCTCGGGATAGGCAGAAGAAGTATGTGGATCAGCATAAGATAGATCATAGTTTTGAGGTGGGCACAAAGGTTTTTGTTTATGTCAGGCCACATAAGAGACCTATCCGTTACGGAAAAGCCTCTAATATTTCTCATAGATTTACGGGTCCCTTTAATATCTTTGAACGTATCGGTCCTTTGGTCTATCATCTAGCATTGCCACCCATCTTATCTCACATCCATGATGTATTTCATGTTTCTGTACTTAGGAGCTATATTACAGATCCTTCTCATGTGTTCGATTGGACATCATTACAGGTGTAGGATAAGGGGCAGGTGATGGTGGATCCTATCCATATTTTAGAGCACAAGACCTTGGGTCTTCGAGGAAGAGATATTGATCAGGTTCGGCTCCAGTGGGACAGGTATGATGAGATTGCTGCTACATGGGAGGATGCTACATTGCTACGAGTCTAGTTTCCACACCTATTCTAGTGACTTCCAGGAGGAAGTCAAGTCTAAGGGGAGGGGGATGTAATGCCCACTTCCCTTCGACACTTATTACTTTTTAATTTCATTTACTATTGATTATACATGGATATTATTGTATCATTTTGACTTAACATGATGATTAGATGATAGAGACACTTGAAATATCGATGGATTTCGAGTCATAGTATGATGTTTATGTGGATTCTTAGAGACATATTTTATTGATCATTATGTGTTGTCGACATGGTTATATATTTTGACATTCGATATTTTCATCATACTGAGTAGGCTTTAGCAGTTGAACTAACCTTGTGATCTTATTGGTATTGATGAAATGAAGAATTGAGATGTTGTTGGAAATTAAAAATAATAACATTTCTTGTCTAGATGATGATTTAATTTATACGTAGATGACTGTGGATTTATATTTGTCTATTTTATCTGGGATGTTTTGATGTGGCCACGAGGTCGAAGGAGGTATTGTGTGTTTTGCAAGTGATCATATCACAACAATCAAAGGGGGATTGGCGATTAACCACATCAGAATACAGGATGGATTCACCAATGGTATCCATGGAAACTTGTGTTATGTTATGTGTGTCTTGTTTGTTGTTAGGGGGTCCCCATGGGGGGATTACCTCTAATTGTTACCAAGAGGTTTGTGTGTTGTTCTTTTATTTTATTTTCTTGTATTTATTTTTAGACTATGTGATTTTATGGTGAGTTGTTTTCCTTTTATTATTAATTAGGTTATGTGTCTAGATTAGTAATTTAACCGTGCTACTAAACTAATTGTGGATGGGACAAAAAGAAGTCATTTATTAGATTAAATGGTTCTTTGGTTTATGTTTTTTAATTTGAGTGCATGTGATTTTGAGTGTTGTACACTCCACCTTACTTGGGAATTATCTTGATGTCAAATTTTGAAGGCATGTGGGATAAGTTAAACTTGTCCCATACCACTTAAAACCTTACACCAACAAAACCTATGGGTTGGGGGTAAAAAATAAACCCTGTTATGTGTTTTGGGAAGGAAAAAAGGTAAGTTTTTATTTCACTTTCTTACATGTATTTAATTTTAGTCCTTAATGGGTGTGGGCTGGAGTTGTGTGTATAAGTAAATTGTCATTCATTTCAATCACTTATTAATTATGCTTTGGAGTATGGGTTTGACTTGGGTGTTGTGGGATGGAGAAGAAATTATGTGGCATCCTACATGGAGCCACATCATCTCCCTCATCTCCTGTCTATTATTGGAAATTTTGGGAAGTATTTGGGGTTACTCACTTGGTTTTGAGCTATCTCTTTTGGATGCTTTCTTGTTGGAGTTGAAGGGTGTTTGCAAAATTTCTTGTGTTTGAAGATTTTGGGACTTTCTTGGAAGGTGGAGCTTTAGCATTGCAAGGTAGGTCCTTGCACTTTTACTTTCTTCTTGTTTCTTGCATGTTATGTGTTGTATGGGTTTGTGTTCTTGCTTGAAGTGTTGGGTAGTAAATTGACCTTAGGTTTTGTTGATATTTGGAAATGGGGATGAAATATGTTGGGAGGCATAAGAGCTTCTTGTTTTTTTAGGAGGGAGTGGGTTTTGGATGCCCTACATTGTTCTATTTTTTTGTTTTATGTATTGTGGGAGCCATATGAAAGAGGGAGGCATAAGAGAGATAGTTTTGTTGTTGTGGGTAGGCATAAGATTTTTTGGGTTTGGTTGTGTTTTGAGGGTTTTAGAGGTGGCCATTCAAACCCTTGGGAATCACAAGGGAACCCCCATTATTCCTATGTCTACTTGAATATTTTAGAAGCCATTTTTTGGGAAATTTTTGTGGTTATCTCTCTTATGTGTTGGTTTATTTAAAGTGAATGTGGAAGAATTTTTTTAGTTGCCATGTGTTGATACATCCCTTATTGCCTTGTGACTGGGGCTTGGGGGGAAATGAGAATAATTTCTTCTTCTTCTCATTGGAATTTCTGTTGGGTGGAGAGTGTTGCCTCTCCCCCATTTTTGGTTGTTTTCATCAAGTGAAGAGAATATGGAGCTTAGCTAGAGACTTGATTCTTGGACTAATAATAGAAGACAAAAGTATTTCATTGTAGTTTCCTTCTTGCAAAATTCCCACTTCAAGTGGAAGATTATTGTGTTATCTTTGAAGAAAATTTGTATTGATTTTTAGTGATAAACAATTGTATTATATGTTGTAAAGGAAAGAAAGACATTTTTTTAAAGCTAGTTTTATCATAGTGGGAATGTGGATGAAAGAAAGACAACTTTTGTATATTGAATTGTTTTATTACCTCACATGGGTGTGTCAATCTTACTTTAAAATTATTGGAAATATTTTTGAATGCCTCTTGTGAAAATGTTGTAAACTTGTTAATGTAAAAGAAAGATCCATTTTCATTTATATGCTTGTATTTGATAGTTTGTAAATTTCTTTGTAGATTCCTTATAGAGAAAAGTTTAAAAATTCATATGGAAGTAAAGAAGGGATTTCAAATTTTCCTTGATTAAGTGGATGTTAAACAAATGAAATCTATTTTTTTTCTTTGTAAAGTTAATGTAGTAAATCAAAATACATGGCTACTACTAGCCTTAGTCCGAATTGTTTCGAAAAATCTTGTGTTAATTTTAAATTGGATTATAAGAATATCTTTTGTCAATCAAATAATAATAAAATGAAAAAGGGAATTTAGTTGTCTATCCTCTATATTACTACCAAACTACACTAGAAATCTGAAGTCTGGAATTTAAAATTTGTGGACTCTAATAACAATACATATATTACTACCTTGATAGTAGAATTAAATTCAAATATTATTAATATTAAATATTAATTTATTATTAATTAGAGTTATTATTATATATATATATATATAGAGCCAAAGACACTTCTGTGTATCCTCCTTGGCTACAACACTACCTCGAAGACATATCGTCTCATTGATCCTGAGATAAAAAAAATATACAAGAGTCGGAATGTGGTCTGTGACGAGTCATCCTTTGGCTCAATAGTATCAACAGAAGATCCACTTCCAACCACCTCTCATCGACTAGTCTCTGGACAAAATGATGAACCAGAGGAGACTCCTCAGAGAAAAGAAATGATGCAAAGAGAGCTATTTGTTGACCTTGGAGAACTGGAGAATGTGACTCCACATCAATCCACATAGAAACGACACAATTCTTCTCAAAAGTAGACAAGTTCTCATCTGAAGTGGGTATAAATCACCACCAAGGACTCACATTTGCAACAACTCCCCAGATACATCAACTGGATTCAAAACAAGGATTCAAATAAGAAATGAGGTAAAATTTACACTCATCAGTTCACTGATTAATATCTATGAGCCTGATAATGATCATGAAGCACTCAGTTAATCTCAGTGGAAGGAAGCCATAGATACAAAATATGACTCACTCATGAAAAATCAGACATGGGAGCTTATCAATTTACCTACAAGAAAGAAACCCATAAGCTGTGTTGTCGCCAAATCACTGCACCCTCCGAATGGCCAAAATGTGAATAGGACGTTCGGTGTGATTGGGACACATGGGATCACCTCTCAAGCTGTGGGACTTGGGCTCGAGGTGGACCTCCGGAGAAGGCCGGCTTCCTCTTTCTAAACTAAGTGTTGTACTACTCCTAGTGTAACAAAAATGATTATCTAGTCCTAGGCTAACATTTTCATGGGGTTTTAGGGAAAGAGATTTATAGAAATGAAACTATACTAGGGATGGTGATGCACCGGATAAAGGTGTCTTCAGATTCAGGAAGGGTTAATTTGAAGAGGGTGTGTGCTCCACAAGTCAACTTCACCTACTGCAACTTAGAGAGGGTACAGGATACCACAGACTAAGAGACACATGCGTTCCCTTTGTTAAAATTTATCAGACGAGAAATATACCAGTTTCCCAGTGAAGAAGGATGAACTCAAGAAGGGTGAATAGACACCACAACTCAACTGCATGCAATACTCCACCACTCGATAAGCACAAAACTCCAAGAACCTGCAATAGAAACCTAAACTTGCACAGTGTACCTGCAAGTACTAGAAAGGCACAAAGAAGCATAAAAGGATGAAAGGACCGAGATTAGTCACAAAACACACACTTTTATTGCTTCAATAACATGCACAATGCATCATACATTCAGAAGAGGCAATAGTTGCCATTACAGTCTTGAAGAGGAGGCTTGAAAGTTCTCTCAACACACAAGAACAACTTGCAGAAGAGAGAGGATTCTTGAAAAGTATACACTCGCTTGAGATATCTAACTCTCCAACTTGTCTGAACTGTTGGAACCCTTTGAAATGAGATTCCAACTTACATTTATAGAAGAATATGTGAGAAAGAAGAGGAAAGGTCATAATAACATTCCTAAAATGAAGGCCCATGATGTATTTATTACAGTTAGTTGAACCACCTGAGAAGGTTCCATCATGGGTCATTAATTACCTGATGACCTAGTCTTCTCAATTAATTAAAAGAATATTTAAATAAAATATTTAAATAAAAATATTATTAATTTAAATAAAAATATTAATTTAATTAACATAATGTTGGGACCCCCCCCCGTTGACCCCATTTGACTTGAAGAGGAGGGGGGTCCATGTGGATAGAGTCTGCACAAATCTCAACTCGGTGAGCTTCGAATCCTCTAACTCGGTGTTGCAATCGATTTTGAACCCCACATTAAATCTTTCCTTGCTTTGGTAATCGGGCCCTTTTGCATTGAGTCCTTCGAATGGTGTGCTATCAAAACTCTCGATTCTTATCATCTTCCTCTGTTAACTCGAGACCATTTATGCATTCCACGTTCAAACTTCATAAAACATCACCACGAGCTCCTTGCGAAGTCACCGAGCTCTTCATCCAACAAACGATCTTACCTTTCCTGGGCTCAAACTCACTTGAATACCGAGCTTAACCCAATATTTCTAAAAAGAATGGTTTTACCACAATGCTCACGGTTCTTCTTTATCATATAACACTTGTAGTAAGAATGTTTTGGATTTTCCATAATAAGCACAATTTGTACCTTCCAAACAATGAGAAAATGCCATTACAATAATAAAGACCTAATGCTGCCATGCTGATGACCCAGGCTCATGCCCATAACATGTCGATAGACACCCTTGAGACTGATTTTTGGCCAAAGAGCCCTTCGGTATTTTGGCAGTGCACTCAGCAATCTCGGCTCCAATCAACAATTATGCCACTATTGGGATCTTAGTATGGCATAGGTAGCTGTGAGCTAAACCATATACTCATTTTTTCCAGAAACTAAAAGATCCTTTATGTTACACATTTGCAACACATAAAATAAGCCCTTCAAAAAAATACGTTGAACAAACTGGGGCAACCAAAAGGACCTTGGAAAAATGTACAGGTAACAACCATATGAATTCTTCCTTAGTCGTGAATCAAAGCTGATAGAAATAAGCTAGATAAAAATAGCTTGAAATTACAGTATAAGCGTTCATTGTTAAAAACAAGTTTCTCTGAACCTGGTAAAAGAATACTGTTATTGTCTGATTGGATGTACATAATGGAAGGGTATAAATATTGCGTACTGCCCACAGAGTTTTTCAAAGAGACCATTTACACTAACAAAGATGTGGCATACAAAACGGCCAACCAGGTATTTCAGAGTTGACCTTCACATTCAATTCGTTTCTAGGAGAAAACATGCTGAGAAATATGAATCATTTCATTTTGCACCATTTCAAACCTTCATCTCCTGGTTCGGGCAAATTTTATGAAGCCTTGAATGGCGTGACTCCAATCCATTGTATACGGAAGTGAATATTTGTTTCCTGCAACTTCTTGTTTAAACGCTCGAAAGAAAGGCTCC
Organism: Taxus chinensis; assembly: GCA_019776745.2. Classification (NCBI taxonomy): domain Eukaryota; kingdom Viridiplantae; phylum Streptophyta; class Pinopsida; order Cupressales; family Taxaceae; genus Taxus; species Taxus chinensis. Next base: position 292,115,526 of record CM034155.1, on the reverse strand, counting down.
TACTGTACTGCAACATGCCTGCTTCCTGTGGTTGATCTGTCTCGCTACCACCGAATGCTCAGAGCCTGAATCAGAGTTGGAAGAAGTATGCTGGCAAAGGTGAACTGATCAGGTCAGACATCCATTCATTGCATGCTGAGGAACAGTATCAATGCTTTGTGAGGAAACCTGTGTCTTTTGTAAGCTGCAATTATGGTATTCCATGAGAAGGCATTTTCTTTTTTGTGAGCCTGAAACTGGATATCGTTTCCAACGTCGACCCATCTTCAACCATCTCGCCATCATCCTCCCTTATCGATCGGAAGGTTACTCAACGCCCATTTGCAACTGCTCCAAAACTATCCTCCACTTGGTAGTGTAAGCATATAATGAGCATCTCCGTGACAGTCCCATGTTCTGTCACTTAGAAATCCATTCTAGTTGGGAGTGCAATATTTGCATCAGATGTTGTCTGAATGCCATGCTGCTTTAGGTAATGCTCAGGAACTTTCTTCGATAAAAATTCCCCCCCTCGTCTTAGGAGAGGAGAAGAAGAGGATTCCTCATACTGCCTAGTGGCTTGCTGTTAAAGTTTGGAAATTGGCAAATGCCGCAACTCTTCTTCCAAAGAAAATATACCCATTTTCCATGAGTAATCATCAATGTGAGATGAAGTATTGAAAACCTTTAGAAGCGAGCTAGAGGTGCCACCATATTGTGTTTGTACACCTGAAGATGCTCCGTAGAATGATAAGATCCTCTGTTGAACGACCTCTATTTTGTTTTTCCCGCAATACAATCCTGAGCAACATGTAAGGAATGGAGATTGGAGGAAGCCCTCTTACCCAATTCCGTGGCACTGAGTTGATGCATAGCCCCGGCAGAAAGAAGATGACCATATCGAAAGTGCCATAGGTGCATGGACTCCCTCCGTTGAAGGTAGAGAGAGGAAATGTTGGATGAAGGTGCCGCATCTAATGCAATAGATGCCCTTCATAAATCTCCGAGCATTAACTGAGTCTCCTTGGGAAATGAGGCATGACTTGACCCCTTTCTGACCAAGATCGACCCACATTTGAATGATTAAGAAGTTGACTCACTACAGAGATTTGATGTCAAACCTGGAACATATACATCTTCGTTTCCCAAGAGGAATGATTACATCATCACATCCCGCGTTATACTCCTGATTATCTGGCGTGGTGATCCGATCTCCATTGGGTCATCACTCAAGGTAATGGAACACTTCTTATTACCAACCTGTTTTTGCTGGCACCCCGAATCAATCAACCATACACATTCTGATGGCTACAAGTCTGCGAGACTAGGAACAATGTTCGAATGAGGTTACGTCCGAACCTCTTCATTGCGGAGGCATCCTTCTGAGTAGCAATATGATCCTTCTGCCTCGATTACAAGCATGCCTTTGGGATTTCTTAGAATATCCTTGCCAGAATGCTCTTCTTCGCCAAGTTACCCATGCTTACAACCGTTGTAATAAACTTTCGAGTCCGTGGTGTATTCGTGGAGTAAATGTGGCGCCATCGATCCGCCTTGTTGTTTCTGTTCCTTTTCTGGGTGGCCGTTGTGGTGGCCACTAAGAGGTTGCTGCTTGGGATGCTTGCTTCTAATCGGTTGTCTGATTGCCCTTTTCGAGGCTTATGCTTTTACAAAATCGTACTGAGAGCCTTGTCTTTCGACGGCTTTCTCTAGACATTCCGAAGGCTTCTGCTTCCTGTTTTGAGGTAATTCAAACCGTTTTGAAAAACCTCACCTCCTGTTGAGTCTGGTCAAGGTGTGATAGTGTTTGAAACCGGAAGAAGAGCTCACAAGGTGAGCGGGACCTAGCAACTTTTCATCCACTGGTTCATCGAGAGTAGAAATCTATACGCGTAACTCGACCACATGCCACAAGAAGGCTTTGAATGATTCACCATCATGAATACTCATCGTGTGAAGCTTTGTCTGAAGATACAAAATCGTTGTCAGATTCTTAGCTTCATAGATGGTACACAACACGGCCCATGCCATAGAGGAAGTGGTTGCTTCCTAAATGTGAGGTTGAACCTCATCAGAAAGGATAAGAGTGATAAGCATTAGTGATTTTTCATTGGCCTTTTCATACTTAGCCAACAGATTAGCATGTGTGGGAGGGGCCTTCGTGCAAGAAATGATCCCCCAAAGATCTTCAAACTGAAGAATCGTCCACATCTTGGTTTTCCATGCAGCAAAATTTGGTCCTTTTAGCAACTGGGCATCCGACAACAAAATGCAAGGTGCAAACATTTCCAAAAACTCAAAATTGTATTTTATTTATTGATTGTTCAAAAACGGTTACAAATGCTTATTGAAGGAACCTCTCATGAAGATGGGCTCTATAAGCTCGTGCAGTGAGACCCAGACACTCCTGTGGGAATTCTACTTCATGTTCATCATCTACATCATAGCCACGCTCCAATTCTTCGTGGTTTCGGCGTGCTTGACAACACACGTCAAACCAAAAATAGTCGAACAATCCTTGACGCACCAATTCGTCAAATAATACGTCGCTGGTATTCAGCAATTCATTGAGCAAGGCAAAATAGGTGCCGGTGGTGTCCTCTTGGGCTCTCAGAGGTGACCCAATAGAAGGGTTTCTCGTAACACTCTCGGCATCGGAAATGTGTGACATGTACGTGGCGAGGTAATCTAGATTAGCCTCTCTCGCCAAGATCTTCATGCTGCAAGTCTCACATGGTCTCCAGTATCCTCTTTGCTTTCACACAATGTTGGTTTATGGTTTTATATGAAGGGATTGAGATGTTATTCAACAACTGTATAGGTCTTGTATAATACGCTCCACGCTGGTTAATGGAACTTTATCTTCACACGCCAAAACGCCAAGGTAAACCATGTGCTTTCTTTGCTGCTCAAAATAGCTTCAAAGAGTGGATCTCCACGCTCAACTCTAGGTCTGTAAATTCTCCAAGTTGATGCTACCACGTTTCAGACCAGATTTCAGCACGTCCTCTCCTCTGATAGGGAACATGTCCATTTGTTGGGCTATAGTATTTGATCAAGACACCAAACAGGTTGATTTTCCACTTCCACAAAGGTCAAGACACCAAACAGGTCGTTCCAGCTAAGGAGAAAAAATAAAATGCCAATCTAACATGTTCACTCCTTTAATGCATCCACTCCCCCAATGCAGGGTAAGAGACAAAACAAGAATATGCTTAAGGAACTTGTTGCGCCAAAAACAAACAGGTTTCAAAACTGCATAGGAAAAACTTCCATGTAGGCCTCTTCTGTCACTTTACTCTAATAAAAAAATGGAGTTCTGATACCAATGATAGTAGAAGATGTATTCTATTCAATGTGTTTGTCAAATAAGAGAGCAGAGCCATATAAAGGCTGTGGAAGAAGAAGGATAGTTATAACTATCAACTAACAACAATGTATTAAATATTAAACTAAACTAATGCTAACAGACATGTGACCTTCACTTGCACTTGAATCTCTGAGGTTGTGTCGAGGCAGTCAGTATGGAAATATGAATGGTTGAATGATAACAAACGTGGTAATGGGTGATAATGTGTGGATAAGTTGTCAAGGAAAAACAACACGTCTAACTTTCAATTATGGGATCTTCTCGTCAAGTGTGATGAAAGCATCTCTAACCTAGGTGGATCCAATGGAGAAATAAGAAAGAATGGCAACATGGGGACCCCCAGTCAATATAGAGCTCTAGAGATATCTTTTCTATGGGATGTGAAATGCGTGGAAAACCAATGGGTGCCTCGTAAAGATTTTTAGAAAAGGTCAAGGAATATATGAGAGAGACATGGGTCCGTTAGCTCTGTGGAAGGTTGGTGGGTTTGGTCCAAAATGAGAGGGCTCGATTAGCTTCTTCATTTAGAATGCTCAATTTCCTAATGATATCTAGTGGTAATGGAGAGGTCTGAAAGACTAACGCTCTCAATCTAGTGTCTACAGCCAATTGGTTCTCTGTTCCATTCAATTGAGGAATCGTTGAATCAAAACTGTAAATTATTTCTGGTCGTGGACCCTTTATGCTTATACGGTATGATCTAAAATCTATGCCCAAGGGCGGTCGGGTAATCTGTGCATGGGGGTAGTCCAATAGTCGTAAGCCTGATCTACTATAATGTTCAATATGTTAAGTTGTTCAATTTTTCTTGGTGTGTCGATCCGGTGTACTAAGGACATGGAGACGAAGTCCCGTATCTATGTCGGTAAGTAGCTTTGGTTCATTTGGTTATGGGACCAGTGGATCACAACCGAATTTTTTCTCTTGTTTCGGATCTCTGATAGTCATGTAGATGCTTAAGGAAATATGTAGTTTGGTTAATTCGATCAATACTCAAAACACTTTATCATCTTGAATATTTAATGCGTCTAGTTTTCTGTTGATTCTTTTTATGTCTCTAGTTGTTTTGAAAACATTGTACCTAAGACCTAGATCTATTTCTGTAAGTGGAACCACTGTTTTTGGTTATGGTATTACTGGTTTAAAACTAAAATCTTTGGGTTCTTTGGGAACTGTAATTGTCATATGAAATGTGATTGCATCTAATTAATTAAAGAAAACTATAAAGAAAATCAAATCTAACTATATTTTTGTATTTTTCGAGAATGAGAGAACAAAAAAATAAAACACCTAATCTAGTAAAGAAAATATTTTTTATTGTTTTAAGATATTTAATAGTTGTTGGCAAGAAAATTTGTTGGGTGGACAAAATTGTGGATTTCTTGCCAACGCTCTGGGAATCTAAGTCCCTTTACTTAACCGGTGTAGCTACCGTATGTGCATGCACATGAAAAGGTGGATTTCTGTGGTGGCCTTTTGATCGGGGATCCAACAGGGGTACTCCACTGACCCTGTGGAAAATGCTTGCATATACCTGTAAGAGATGACTTTGCTTGGAATGCGGGAATGGGAATGAGAATTGAGGTAGGAGAACCAATGTTGCAAGTAGAAAATCAGAGACTTGCGCACACCGGTCAGAAGTTTCATCACATGCATTTGAATTTCAGAAGAAAACAAATCTGCAAAACAACAAGACTAAATAGAGCTTAATGAACACAAAGTACCAATAAACTCCTCAATCAAAGAGGCTAAAATTCCTTCATCCTTTATTGAAGCTCAAGCAGAATTTGTACATAGTGTGGGAATAGAAGACATTTTTGAGAAGGGGAAAATAGAAGAATTTGGCTATCTCCTTTGTTCTCTCAATACACTCTTGAGTTTACAAAATCAATCACCAACCCTTTGAAATGGGAATGACTTTACATTTTATACAATAGAATATGACTCTTCATCTTCCTCATGACCTTTTGAATACCTTAATATGTCTTAAGACTGTTCATATTCCACTTTAAATATTTAAGTCCCTTTTATAATAGCAAGGCAACTTAATTTACATTATGTTTCTAAAGTCACTCTTAAGTGACTTAAAGGTATATTAAAAAGTGTGAACCCCAAAAAAGAATTAGAAAATTTGAAAGTGAGAGAAATTTGGGGGGAAGAGGAGAGAGAAGAAGAAGAGGATATGTCTCCCGATGAAGTCTGTTGATCCTCGTTGATGGAAAGCTCCAAATGCAGCGAAGTTTTGAATGTCCCATTATGCCAAAATTGCCCTTTGAGTGTGACTTGCTATTTTTAGTAAATGGTCATTTCCACTATTTTTTGCTCTGGATAATCATTCTATCCTTTTGGAGATCTTTAGTGCACACTGCTCTTTCCATAACCGCTTTTGATGAAGACTTGCCAAAAATAACAATCATGTATAGGAAAACTTACTATTTTTAAAAAGAGTGTTTCCAGTGCTAGATTTGCGATGGAACATACTTTTTTGGACTCTACTTGTCGTTACAATCACACCCTCCGAATTTCACATAGTTTTACCCACTAGAATGCCTGGAAATAAATTTTAAAATTTTGACTTGGCAGTGGCTTCAGGTACAGATCTGTCATGGCGGCCATTAATGGAGCTCGAAATTTGCAGGTCTGGTTTTTGTCTCCATTTGCAATGAAAACAACTCCATTGTGATAGGTTTTTCATTTGGAACTCATGTGCAAGTTTTTAGCTCGTTTCCATTGCCGGAATGATGGAAAATTCGACGAATGTGAGCCGGTGAACGAAGTTCAGGGTTTTTTTGGAGCAAATGATTTTGGGCACCATTTGACCTCTTGTTTGTTGGATCTTGATCACCTTGAAAAGTGAGGAATTCTGCAAAATATGGCATCTCTATCTGACTTGTATCTTGCAAGATATGAGGTTTTTTCGATTGGGTGACTTCACGGTTATTTGGCAAAAAATCTCCATTTTTCTCTTCGTTCTTCGTCATTCCACTCCATTTTTCTATGAGGCCTGAATATTGATGTGCATTCATGGTTTGAAGAGTTTATGTGGCCATGGCGGAGCTAGTTCAGAGCAACAATGGTGGACCGGGTGTCTAGACAATCATGCACGGAGCCATGGCAAGGTGAGAAGTTGTGAAGGAGATATGAGAGGAAGAAAATAGCTAAGTGTTGGATTTAAACTTTCAAAACATGCACATCCAGAAGGGATGGGCACACTTTTATGTCCCTGATGTCCCTGACCTCAGGGACGTGAGGGACATCAATTTCCAAGGTGGTCAAGGCGATGCCATGTGTCCTCGATCCGACGGAAGGGGATTTGCTTGAAAAATGCACCTGGGGGCTGAAACTCGGTCACGTGGGTGTCCAAATGACTCCTCATAGGGGATGGGCATATTTTTCCATGTCTGATGTCCCCCACCTCAAGTACATAAGGGACATCAGTTTCCACTGTGGTCCTAGAGGTGACATGTGGTGCCCGATTCAATGACAGGGAATGAATGCTCCAAAACTACACCTGGGAGCTGAAACTCGGTCACGTGCGTGTCGAAATGACTCCCCATAGGGGCTGGGAGCATTTCTCAAGGTCTGATGTCCCCCACCTCAGGGGCATAAGGGACATAAAATTCCACGGTGGTCCTGGAGGTGACGCGTGGCACCCAATCAAACGGCAGGGAATGCATGCTCCAAATAAGCGCCTGTGGGCTGAACTGTCAAGTCTGGAGGTCATATGAGAGTCCAAGAGGTCACATGGGGGCTAGACGCATTTTCCAAGGGTTGATGTACCTGACCTCAGGGAAATGAAATCCCACTAGGCTCCTGGTGCTGACACATGTCCTCTCGAAAAAATGACTAAGTCCTGAATTGCGAGGGTAACTTAGAATGAAGATAACTGGAGCTCCCGGTGGAATTTCTTGGTGAAATGTTCTCATACCAAAAAAAAAAATTGAAGAGCTACTACACTTTCTCATATCCCATTAACTTTCTACTACACAAACATAGCTATAGCTTCATTTTCATGGCCATGTCATTTCCTCACAAAAACATGCCAACTTGGTCAAAAGTTGTTTTCTTCCACTCACTTTCCTTTCGAATAAGCATCCAAATCCTCATAATTTTGGTTTATTTTTACATTCACATTTTATGCAACATCGAAATAGACACCAGAGCCCATTTGGAATCTATTTCTTTTTCTACACGCCAGACAAATCGTACCGGCATCGTTTCAGATGAAACGCAATACTGTCATTTCTACCCTCTTTCCCGGCAAGTGGCAATATTAGGGGAGAGACACCAATAGTTGAGCAGGGTCCAATTGTGGATATAGTGTCTTGAATACAAAACACCCAATAGTTGTCATAAAGGTACCTGGTGATTAGTCATTTTTGACATGACAACACTCAATCATATCATGACATGTAGGATTTGCCTTTTGAAAATTTAAATGTTCAACCATTTTCACCCATGATCAAGTATGGGTCCCAACCAAAATGTAGTGTAACTAAAATTTACAATTTTAAATAAATTCAAAATATATTTTTCCCTCCAATTCAACATTCAAAAAAATATATGTAATTTAAAAAAATCTTAAACTACGTGCTGGTGAAAAAATCAAGATCCCACATTTTATAGAATTTATTTTGTGGGCCCCCTAACATAGGGTGCACCACTATTGGTGTCTCTCCCCTAAAAGCTCATGAATCATCAAGTTTATGGCACTAGGCTTTTCTTACAGTGAACGTTTCGTGGTAGCAATTACAATATCATCGCAAATCTGATGGTTCACGACGTATAATTGCACGGCCTGGATACAAATCAAACGGTAACTCTTCAAGTGACGTAAAATGAAATTATAGTTGCTGGCAATGTGAAAAGTGAATCCTGTCAACAAGAAAAATTATAAAATCCTCCATTTAAACCATCGGGCCCGACCTTCGAAATAAATTAATACCAAGTATTCACATTGGCCTTCTAAAATATAACAGTTTTTTTTCTTGTAATTTAATATGATTACTTTTAAAGTTTCCTTCTTTCAGATTACTATTATTTAGTAAGTATAAAGCTAATATTACACTCGACTCCAAGGACTTTCCTTCCGGCATAGTTTTTAAGTCTCTCATGTTATTATTTTTTAGCATTGTGTACGAATAAGGTCCACTAAAAAAGTTTATGTACATATAGAAGAAAAGGCCAATCTAAGTTCTAAATTTTCCATACATTTACAAGATAGTTAACATATTCTACATATCTATATACCAATGTTCTTTATGTATGGTTTGACATTTTTGTTACAAAATGGAAACTCTATTTTTCTCTTATACAAATGTTGATAGTGATCTCCATGTTGTACTTGGCCCTTATGAAGTTGATTAATGACATTGCATACCTTTGACTTAATGGATTGTACATATTCTTCTCTAAACTGAGATACGATCAATATTATGTTGGCACTTGTCTAGAATGACCAATACACAAGAGATATGCTCAACACTTGTCAACATGTAATGTCATTTCACTTCTCGTCCATCATGACAAAGAACAATCTTCATAAAGTTATTTAATGTTTTAATATTGACAACATTACACATCATTTTTGCATTGATTTTGGAAGCCGAATTTTTCCTCCTACATCTCCAAAACACAAATATATTTCATTAAACCTTAACAAAAAGACTATATTTTACAGCTCTTACTTGAAAATGATTTCTTGAGTTAAACTTGTAAAAAATGAGAATATGCGGTGAATCATTGGTGAATGTTGCATGACTCTTGATTGTATATGATTTATTGATTGTTATTATAAGGATTGGAATGTTTTGAATAGGTGTTTTCTTTAAAGAGGGATGTAGGGAAAACTTGGAATACAGGTATGTCACAGTCTTGTAGACATTTGTAGACATATCGAGGTATGATGCTTCTTATATGTGAATGGTTAACTTGATATGAATCTATAACCATATGGTGGATTAGTGATTAGAAATAGATGTATATGCTTATGTAAATAGGTTGTTGAAAATCCTTGGTTATTAAGAAGACTTTTGAATCACTTAGCCCAAAAAATACAGTTTTGTCTAGACTAGTAAAAAGTCTATTAGGAAGTGTTTAAACAATTACAAAGTTATTTAGCCTTGGTGGTCATTTGATAATGAAGGCAGAAGGGTAAACGAATGATTTGGGTCTTAACATAGGTGATAAATTGAGGGAAATGAAAATAAGACCAAATAGATTGCTCTCAACCGATATACCTTATCCTAGGGTTTTGAAATGAAGAAAAATTGCATAATTTCTAATGTAACCATGGAAACTTAAAAAAAACTTGTAAAAAAATGACTGCTATAGATGGTTAAGTTGTGTGAGAAGTTTAAAGAATAATGGAATAGATATGATGGAGTAAATAACAAAAACTCCGTCTGACACTGTGTATGGGAACCTAGTTGGAGGATTAGAAACTAAAATTTGATTAAGTAACCAAGCCCCACTTAAGTGGCTTATGAAATCTATATAGTGGATAGATAGAGGCCTAGCAGATAGATAGTTGCTTCATTCTAATTAGGGAGAGATAAAAATAGAGTTTTGTGATTGGAAATTGTATGAAGGATATTGATACTAACTAAGTTTTTATACATGTGTATTGAAATCCTATAAGGGGTGACCAGATCAAAGCTTGGCTGCACTGGCTTAAAATTGGAGACCGTAACACCAAATATTTTTACCAGCGGCTCAAAGCCAAACACATGATCCAGTAAATTTTTGCTATTGTTGATGTTGGTGTTCGAATTACAGACACTCCTCAGATGGTCCAATCCTTTGTTAGGCACTATGTTCAAGTTTTCAAAGCTCAGGAGGATTCTCCTGAGCGCTAAGCTGCGCTCACTGAATGCCTCTCGGTTGTTCCTTGCAAACTTTCATCAGCACACAGAGTTGTCTGTGACCGTTTTCTCACTCTTGAGGATTTATATGAATTTGTTTCCCTCATGGCCAATGATAAAGCTCCTGGAATGGATGGATTTCCTTGTGAGTGTTACAAATCCCTTTGGGATATGGTTGGCCAGGATTTGCTGCAAGTTTACCTCGAAGCTCTCCACTCAAGGTCCCTCTGTGCCCTTATTAATTGGGGTCACATAAATTTCACCCCTAAAGCAGGCGACCCAAAGCTCATTTTTAATTAGCCGCTAATTACCTTGCTCAATGTCTCATACAAGATCATAGCTAAGGCGTTAGCTCTCTGGCTTCGACCCATCTTTCCTGTTATCGTCAGTCCTAAGCAGACTTGTTTCATACAGAGTAGGTACATTCTAGATAATATCTTGGCTATCTGAGAAGGCATGGAGTGGGCAAGAACCTCTAAACAACCTGGCATGTTTGTCAAAATTGACTTTGAAAAAGCTTATGACAGGATTGAATGGCATTTCATTTTGGTGATGCTTGAAGTGTTGGCTTTCGGTTCGGTTTTCATCATCTATGTCAAAATGTTTTTTGTAGATGCCACTCCTCTCTATCTATGAATGGTCTTACTTCCGAACAGTTTGGGCTTTTCCGCTCTACTAGGCAAGGTTTCCCTTTAGTGCCTGCTCTTTATGTGCTAGCCGCTGAAGGTTTTTGGTTTCTCTTTACCCATGCTTGGGATCAAGGCCTTGTGTGAGGAATTCAAATCCCTTCCCTGACTCCCCTTCAGTTGGTTAATGGGCATTTTGCAGATGACTCCTTCCTCATGCTCCTAGAGGAAGAAGCAAATATCAACAATGTCATGCAATGTTTGGACACGTATTGTTTAGCGTCTGGTTCTAGTATCCAATGGAGAAAGACCCAGTGCTTCAAACAATCTTTCTCCCCAAGCCTGGTTGGCTTATTCTTTATGACTGGAAATACATCCAACATGGAGAAATTTTCAAATTCCTGGGTATCCCCTTTGCGTTTGATGTTGGTCCCATTCAACTTTGGCAGTATGTTATTGACAGGGTCTCCCACAAGTTGGAGAACTGGATTATTAAACCCTTGTCACTGGCAGGAAAATTTCAGATTTGTTCCAAGATTTTAGCTGCCTCGCATGTTTATTATTCTTCATGTTGGGTGCCAGCCAAAGCCTCGTACAAGAAGTTGGAAAAGATTCTCGGAGATTTCCTTTGGGCTAGCTCGGAGCTTGGCGAAGGATTTCATAAAGTTTCCTAGGAGTATTGCTTCCTCCCTAGGGATTCTGGCGGGCTTGGTCTGACCGACATTGGCCACCAGGGGTCTGCTCTAGCTGCCAAATGGATCATTCGAGCCTGCACTTGTAACGAATCTTGGAAAGTGCTAATTCACAACTGTATTTTCCAAGGTTACCCTCAAGGGCGTAAAACTTGGAAAGGGCTGGATTTTCCTAGTCTGCTCATTCTCAAAGCCCCAGTCAAGATTGTTGGCACCTTTGTTTTCAAAAGCATATGGAAATCATGGGAATTTCTCAAACCATTTTTAATCTAGGACGAGGATGGTTTCCGTAATGGGCTTTCCATTAATGACCATAGCATCTGGTGGTCTCCTCTCATCAATTTTCATGATGTGCCGCTTGCCCAAGTGCCTTGGGTTCATGCTATTAAGTTATATCGTCGAGGCTTGCGCACTCTTAAAGACATATTTTGTAGGCAGTCTAGACTTCTTCTCACTTAGCCTCAAGCTAAAGCCATGTTTTGGCTTGCTTCGTCCAACAGAGCATCTTATCAAGAAGTCCTTGATTCGATTCCTGCAGAGATGTTTCACAAAGTTGGTGTTGTCTCTCTCAGGCCTTGGTGGAAGGATTGGAAAAGGTTTCTAGATACCCTGTTCTTAAATTACTCCCCAGGCAACAGGTATGCTCTTCTCACTCCCAGGCTGCCTATGGTGGCTTTGCTAAACTGTAGATGGTCCATTAATTCTAGTTGGTCCTTCTGGGAGTCTATATTTCATACAGTTCGGAAAGCCATCCTTCAGCCCAAGCTTACCTGTTTTTCTTGGTGCCTGCTTTTTCAAGGCCTCCCTCTTGGGTGCAGATTATCTCATTACAGGATTGCTCCTCATTTTTTCCCTTTTTATGGACATATTGAGACACTTATGCATCTATTCTGGTATTTCCCAAAAGCTCAGACTATTTGGGCTTGGATCCACGATTTCTTTCGGTCGTTTCATCCAGTTCCATTTCTTTGGCAATATGCTTTGCTTGGGGATTCTATTTCCATCCCCCATGCTTTTGATCAAGTGTGGCATACTTTTAGAGTGGAGATCCTTTTTTATATGGAAAGAACACAATTCTACTATTTTTGCTAATTCTGCAGTCTCTTGCTTTATTTCGCATTATGATAAGGCCATGTTTATCTTAAATGTGTTCTTACAGATCCAGGACCAATCTCGTAAGGTGGAGTTGGAAGTGTGGCACCTTCAGACCCTTGTGGATCATTGGGTTAATGCTCCCTACATTGTGGCTTGGGAACCCACTATCTCCCCTTCTAGGAGTGTACATTCAATAAGACGTCGTGGCTGAGGCTAGTCGGTGGAATGTGTTCACTGCCATCACTCTCCCAAGAGGCAACCCGATCATGGGCGGAGCCCTGTCAACCGCGGAGGTTGGGGGTCCCCGCCATGTTTCACGCAACACTATAGATGGGGCTCCCGCCACCACTCCCTGCCTCCTGCACAGTGGGATGGGTGGGATTCTGGTAAGGTCCCCTAGTTAGCTCTTGCCATTTTTACTAATTGGCAGGATGACAAAGAAGAAGAAGTTAGTTCTAGCTGGCCGCTCCATATGGATGGGAACGATCTTTCGGGTAGCAACCTAGAGGATAAAGGGCCTCCATCACCGCCCCCTGCCTCTATGTTTGCTACAAAGACTTATTTTTCCTTTAGTTTTATAGCATTGTTGCTTTGTTTTTTATTTCACTTTGGGCCTGATACTTTAATCTCCTAGCCTTCAGCTAGTTTGATCGTGGGGTGTGCCCTTTACCACCCATATTTTTTTTGGATAGAATGTAACATTTTAGTAAAGTAATATAGACTATTTCATCAAAAAATTCTATAAGGGTCATAGAAGATCTTAAAAATTGAAAACAAGTACAGGCAATGAGACAATATATAAGCCAAGAGTGGGATGAGAACTAATCCTCAAAGAAAATTGTGCAAATTTTTGTTCGGTAAAAATATGAGTTTAAGGAACCAAGAAAGGCAAATCTTAGATTTTATAACAAAGAATGAAATTGATAAAAATGATCAAGAATGTTATCAAACAACTATAGAGCCAAAACCTTATAAAGTTAGGTTGAAAACTTAGTAAAGACGTAATATACCTATTTATAGAGGTCATAGTTGTGTTGGGAGAAATCTATGAAGATTTGTCTTATGAAAATTAGCATGAAGAAAGTAAATAATAAAGGGTATCAGGAAAGGTGATTATTTCTCAAGAAAGTTTATGGGGAATTCTGAACAACAAGGTTTATAGTAAAATAGGGCTAGTAGAAGAGGTTTGGTTGAAAATGGTAAAAGGATAATAAAAGGATTTGGGCTTATATTTAGATGCTAAAACATTGCGAAGAGCTATAAACCCTTAAAGGGTATTGAATATAGTTAACAGTAACCTTTAAGTCCTTGTGAAGTTCTCTAGACAATAAGCTTTACAGTTAAAAGGGCTACTAATATGTGAACAAGGTCAAATAGGTGAAAGAGATATAATGGTGCCTTGATATTTGTGTAAGGTACTAATTGTAATGCCTGTCCATTTTTTTACTCCAGGCAGGCGGCCTGTCCCCACAGCACGGGGCTCCAAATAAGATAAAATAAAATTTATTATTTGCTTGGTTAGCTGGCGGTGGGTGAGAGTCGGTTCAGATTGGCAGGGGGCGCTTCAGTGACTGTCACCATCTCACCGAATGCATTAAACAATCTTCCCAAAACACGCAATGCTGGACCAGCACGCCTCTAGCCTCTGCCTGTACCTCGTGGAGTGTAGAACTGGACTTTTGCGGTGTACTGAGTGCCGTGAGGAAGTTTTAGTTGGGTTGTCTTGCTTTTTCATTTTGGAAAGGTAGCTTCCGTCCAGGCGGTGAATTTATCATGGTAGAAGCTGGAATAGCGAGGGCTTTGCAGGCAGAAGGTTGCTGTGACGTTGGAATGGTGCCTGTGGCCAATACACCTGCGTGGAATACTATAGTAGAAGCCTTTAGGAGCGCTCCAACAAGCAGGTTGTCCAACTTTTTTGTTTCCTGTTCAGTATCGACTGCATCCTCAGATTCGGGTTCCTCTTCGAAGATATTTTTTCTCAAAACCAATTAAGTGACAGTGTGAGTGTTACCAGGAGACCCGATGAAATTTATTTCAGAGATTCTCTTTTGAGATCTCACTGTTTTGCGATGTAACTCATGGAAGAGGATCTCATAGAGGCGGATCTGTTTGGTGTAGTGGGTTGTGTTGTTGAGATGATGAGAATGATCAGCGTGCTTGCTCCTGTTGGATCTGTTTAGTGTTTGGATTGTACAGGTTGGGCCAGAGTTTCATGAAGATGCTGACATGTTAAAGATATTAGTTCCTTTTGAGGAATGCATTCATATAAAATCTAGTAATGCTAAAAGTGGTAAGGGTCCCTGACTATATTCCTCTCACACACAGTGGAAACAACTTCAATGTTCTTGTAGATCCAACGTCCCTTTCTGAAGGAGTGCATTACTTTGAAGTCTATGGTATAGATTGCAAGGCCCCATTGCGTGGTCATCTATTTAGAGTACCTGTGGAAATAATAAAACCTATATCCTTAAAAATGAATCCTCCAGCAACTGCTTTTTCAGGGTTGTCCTTTTTAGCTGCTACATTGAAGCAATCTAGTGACTGGTCAGCCTTATTGAGGATGCTAAGTCTAGGGACTGTTTTATGGATATGGAGTCTGTACCAAGAGATTTTTTTTTTGGGTTTTAAAGCCATCTTCTTTTGCTTCGTCTCAGACTAGGGCTGCTCTTATTACGAGAGCACCAAGATTAGGAGATCGATGAAGGATAGAGGAATTAAAAAGAAACTTGGATGTAGTTGGATTAAAGGCAATAAAATGGTGCATGCTTTTGTGTAGGTGGCAGATCACACCCTCGGGCACAGGAGATCTATGCAATGTTGGAGATAGTGTCTTGGGAGATGAAGGTAGCAGGATATCTTTCAGATTCAGAACCTTAATGTATGTGTTGACTGCCACACTGCACCAGGTCTTGTCCAAGATTTTTGCAAAGCGGTTCCATAACTTTTTTTTTAAAAAAAGGGGGAAAATGTTCTTGTAAAGATTTTTGGTAATGCTAGGTGAAGCAATCTGCAGACATAGTCTGGCACTATAACAAGGCGCACTGTGCCAGGTCTGCAGTGATAAATAAGAGACCAGATTTGAGTTCCATCTTCTTAAATGGGCTCCAAAAGTGGATTTTCCATGGTGCTGGATGGCTTCCCATGTTCCACTGTAGTTGTCCCTTTTGGCACGCATTGGGAGGATGTTGGCAAGTATTTTAGACCACCCACCTTGGCCGTGAACTCCTGCCTGTGCCAACACGAAGATGGTCGATGTTTGGGCACCCAATGAGCTTGAAGAAAATGGATTTAGGCTTCGGTTGCTGTTACAGGCCCCGTCCATCTTGTTATCGACTGCGGGAGCTTAATCAGGCATGATATTCTCTATACCATTAATTCTTATGCTGTTATTTAATTGAATCACTAAATAACTCTACTCTTCATATTAATGTCTCGTGTGATGGTATGCTGTTTGGTTTCCACTTTCCTGGCTCGTTTGTTTTTGTTTTGGCGTTAGAAATGATTACGTTGGTTGAAGCCTTTATATTGTTTTCTGGGTTTTAATAACTATTAGTTGGGTGAACTTTGTTCTTAAGACTAATAAAACAAAAGAGGCGGGGGTCTTGTAATGAAAACTCTCGAGTTCTATGTGTTGGTCTCGCGATTTGAATGTTTTACCAAACATTGTCATTGGACTCAACTTTATAGTTCCTGTTATGTTCTTATTCTTGTTTCGGTTCGATATCTGTAGTTCTGGTCTATGTTGGGTATTTGTAAATTGGTGATTGAGTACTGCGAGTGCATCGTGTATAGGTGAATGATGCTATTCCTGTCTCTATCCTTTTCTTTCAGTTGTTTTAGGTTCTAGTAACCCTTCCCGGTTGGCTTGGTGTGTGCTTAGCTTGACTGACTTTTGAATTAAGCCAAGTTGATATTACTTTCAACTAGGTTAGTTGCTTTGTTATTTTGTTTTGAATCGCTCGAAGAAATACTTTTATTCTTCGAGTATCATGTTTGATTGTCATAATTGATATCAATTCATGTTCACCGTTTGGAGATTGTCGTTTTTGGAATCACCTTCTCTCCCTTGGGAACTGTTGATGTTGTTGTACGCACCACATTACCACACAAGAACACACCAGTGAAATCCGGAACAATTTTTTTTGACTTGCTTTTTGACTCAACACGGACACAACATGTACTCACAAGGTTACAACCAACACTTGGAATCCGTTGTTGCGAAGACCACAAGGTCAGCACGGAAACATTCCACCACTTCTCACGGACCATTTATTTTTCTTTGACAAAGACCACATGAAAGTCCAATCCAATGACACACTCAGGCTTGGCAAGCCCCAGTCCGTGACTTAGAGGTTGGTGTGTTTGGAAACTCATTGGTTGAATGGTTTTTGTGATGATCATTGTGATACGACCTCCTTGTTGTCATTGTAGTAGAATGGGTATGTATTGACCAGAAAGGTGTAAGTCAACTTGTTGTTGACGACAGATCCTTTGGAAGCTATGTATCCTGTTTTTGTGTTCTTGTGAATGATTGAGTAACCGCCTGTAAGATTTATGATGGTTATGTTTGGTCTTGCCAAGTTTGTCCTTTTTCTTAAGACATTCTCTGATTAGAAGAAAGTTTAATAGAAGGATTTTTAGCATAGGATGTGACCCAGACGAGGTCATTTTGTGTGTTTCATCCCTTTTTCCTTCCAATTTATAAATTCCGTACTGACATAAAATTAACTGTTATAGGCACATCATCTTAATATTAATAAGTCATGTTGTTTAGACATTTTCATGTCGATTGATTGTTTGGGATCTTCCTGTGGCATAGTGAATCCTTGGCTTGTGAACTAACTTAAACAAATAGGGACAGATCACGTTTGAAATTAATTCTCTTGTTGTAATTGTTTTTGTTTCGAAATGTTATCTTGTTAAAACGACGGTCATTATTGTGATATGAGTGAAATTCACTATGATCTTTATTAACTTCTCCTATGAGAAAATGATAATTAAAAATATTTAGTGTCGTCCCCTTTTTATTCAGACATTTTATGCTATTGGACAACTCTTTAATTGCTCTTGTTTAGACTCTTAGATTATTTTTTTTTATAATCAACGGTGTTTTCTTCTTCCTTGAAACAGTTAGATAACAAACATATCATCTTAATGTTATAGCTTTTTATCATGCTCATTTCTTGCGAACTGACATGTGCTAACAAATTTGCAGGAGGATTTCCTGAGTAGAAAAGAAAAAAATAAGGAGAGAGAGAAAAAGAAACACTTCTAGAGAGTGTTCCCATCCTTCTTAGGAACTGTTGTTGTACGAATGTTTTTCCTTTTCTTTAAAACATTGGTATGGAAATTGTGAAGACTATATTGAAGGCATTGTGTTATAAATTTGTATTGTTCTCATGTAGGTTGTTATCGTTTGAAAGTCAATTTGAGAAATATTATTGTCAATAAGATTAAATGCAAACTTGTTTTGACATGCGTATCCTTCGTTGAATATTCACTTTTCAAAATATGAAGATTTATCCTTGAATTGTCACACCTAATTATAATTATCTAAACTTGAATCAACTCACATCACTTTGGTTACCTTTGGTCACGTGTCGTTTTGGTAGAGGACTATGTTTTGAACCTAGCAAAAAGAAAACAAGAGAAAACATATATACCTTGTGATCCCACGTAAACTAATCAACAATCTCTTATTTATGGTGAGCCCTTAGAACAGTCTTAAGGTGAAATCAATGATTAAATCTTGGAAGATAATAAATTATAATAATAGAAGGAACTTGATTAAGAAAAAACTCTTCGATCTATCTTACCCGTTGAAAATGTAAATAGTATACTTATGTCTATCTCTTCAAGTGAAGCCAAGTGAAATCTTTAATATTTCTGGTTAGACTCTTGACCCCAATGAAACCTCATTAACAACTAATAAAATCTTAATGATGAATCCAAGATTTAGGCAGTCATGTATTGGAATAAAATAAAATAAAATAAAATTGAGCGCTTGAAAAGATAAAACATATATGTTCAAAAGCACAACGTCGAAAACAAATTGATGAAGTTAAGGGCCTTGAGAAATTAACTACCTCCTCACAAATGAATAAGTTAATCAAGTAAATGAAGTAACCTCTTACCATACAATAATTGGTTCACACTGATATATTAACATTACAAGGTAGGAGAAAACTCTTCAAAGGAGACATGAACTTCAGATTCTCCTATCATGGTTTCTCCTGGAAAAGTAAATAATCTAAAAGCACTTACAGCTAGAACATGATTCTAAAGAAACCTTCTGTGGGAAAAACCTTGTTGTAAAATTGCATACTCTAGGTGTACCATTGTGGTCCTAAGTGTGTGCCTCATGTTAGTTGTAACCGGTGTGAGTCCGTGTTGTGGAAAGCATGTCTTTAGTTGATTGTTATTCCTTAGAGAACTCGTGTAGCGTCGTAGTTATCTTCAAGCAGTTCAAAAAAAATATATCATGTCTTTTACTGTGTTGTTTGTGCGTGAATTTTTTTCTGGGTCGTTACAAGAGGCATTGTGACCATGTAGCAGGATGGTAGCTAATCATCAGGACTAGCACCACACATTATAAGTGTTGAGGTCTTGAAAGAGGGCTTTGCAACCATGCAACGAGAGCATTGAGGTCTAGAAATAGACATGACATTAGATCGCATCTTCATTTTGTGTAGAGTCTTATATGGCCCTATAGCAGGATGGTAACCTGACAAGTCATTGTCCATCGCTGACATTCGTATCACTTTTAGCTCTGCGTAGCATGGAGCTCCTTCGGACCAATTTGGACTCTACAGAATTAAGTCGAAGCAAGGATTTTGTTATAGAGTAAAAAAGGATCATTGTTGTGTCATATATCTAGAAGCTTAGCACTATACAGTGGGAGCGTTGAGGTTTCATTGGGAAACTTAGCACCATACAGTGGAGGGGTGGAGGTCTTCTTCGGCTATCAGAATGGCGCATCAGGAGGCAGTGAGCCCAAGTGCCACAGGTCCTAGAGTATGAACCATCATTTTTTGATTGTGGATTTGGTAGAATACTGCGTAGATATATTCTCATCAACGTGATTTGGAGTTTTAAGATTTTTAGGACAAAAAGTCTTTCCCATTGGGGAGGTGTGATCTCTAGAGGACAATACAGAGGATAGATGTTCCCTGAATATCCCAGGATCGACATAGTATGAAAGATGAATCTGAAATATTTTCATCGATTATTTGAACGTTGAAAATAGAGTCCGTACACGCAAATGGTGATTAGGTCAAAGTTGGTCAACTACTGGTCAACATTGGTCAATGGAAAAATGGATGATTTCAAATTCATATAGAATTAGTACCGTTGTATAGAGCTCGCCAAGACCTTCCTGATATATTTTGAACAGACCAAATCTGAGTCCGTATGCGAAAGATATGACTGGTCAAAGTATGGGTCAAAGTATGGTCAACCATTGGTCAATGGTAAAATTTATTGTATTGAAATCATTTGGAGTCAGTAGCATTATGTAGAGATTGCCAAGACCTTTCTAACACATTTTGAACGGACCAAATCTGAGTCCGTATGCAAAAGATATGAGCAGTCCAAGTTCTGGCCAAACCCGACAAAAGAGATGACGTGGCATTAATATGGAGTGACATGTGCATTTTCTGTTTATTGACATGTGGATCTCTTGTTTCTGGACACTCGGCAGATTTGATTGTGGCATGTGTTTTTTTTAAAGGTATTAATGTTTTACCCACTTAAAAAGATTTTAGAATCTTAATATATATATATATATATATATATATATATATATATATATATATATATATATATTAGAAAGTCCGCGCGAGAGAAAAAAAAAAAAATTTGGTGGATAAAGCCTATCAAAAAGGTTTGCATATAATGTGGGATTTGCCCCACATAAAGTTGTTCCATCCACATGAAGAGTGAATATTATTATGGGGTTGATTTTTTCAAATATGGCTTAAGCTTATTTAAAAGCTTTAAAAAGAGAATTAATCACTATTAACCCATTCAAAGCCTATTAAGGCCTTGATATTGTTTAAAATGGTTTAACTATTTGGTGGTCAATTTATTATTATGCCATGGGGAATTTGGCTAAGATGAATCCATTGAGGATTATTACGGGAGCTTTAAAAGAAAGCTACTGATATTATCGAATATCCTTATATTTTGGGCTCCTAATCAATATAAATATGGGACCCAAGTATATTGTTTGAAGAGGGGGAAAAAAGTTATAAGCTTCAAAACTATTTTAATAGGCCTTATCATTTTTTAAAGGCAATATTTTTGTAAAGTAAGTCCTATTTAATATTTAATAGGCAAATATTGGGAAGCTAAGTCCTATTATTTTAATAGGCAAATTGTAAAAAATTGGGAGTTATTGGAAACTCACCAATTGGCCCCATAGCACCACACTTTTATCTGCAAAGCTTGGAATTGTTGACCGGAGAGCCATAGGGCATCTTGCGAACATCTGGAAGGCCGATCAAGTTCTGTATGATTATTTGGTACTAGGAAGGTGGAGGAAGGACCCATTGATCATTGGTGTTCTCCAAAAGGTTGGAGCACTTTATAGGAAAGTAAATTTCCATTAGGTTTTATCGCAAGATATAATATTTTGCTTAAAATTTTGACTAGTGGAATGGTTCGATAAGAACTCTTCGATACGTAGGCTATTGTCGAACTCCGTAATCAATCCGTGCGCAGTGTCATTTATATTCTTGCATTATTTTTTATTGTTTCACTTAAAACAGAGTAATTTTTATCGATAATTTTAATAAGCCTATTGGGGTCCAAGATTGATGTAAACAATTTCGGTCTATTTTCAGATCACCTATAATGTTTTTCAAAATTTTAGAAAATTAATTATGTTTTGAGATGTTAATATTCTACACATTACTTAAAAATATCGTAGTGATTTATTATATATATTTTTCCCATTAGGTTATCAACTATACCATATTGTTTTATCAATTTGTATCATTGGCAATGAAAGGGATTAAAGAGAATAAAAATGATATTTTCATGCATGTATTTAGAATGAGTAGATTGCATGGGGTTGTTCAATATTACGGGATAATCCCAGCGACACTCCATGCAACTCCAACCCCCCACTACGACTAACAACCCTATGAATTTTCAAGCCATCCTCAACAAACATGCTACTATTTTTATCAAACCAATGGGTTTTCCCCCTTCACAACCCAAAGATCACCGCATCCCACTCCTCCCATGAAGCATCCCCCCCAACATCCATCCCTACCATTATCCATATCTGAAAAATTCTAAAATTGAAAAACTAGTATGGAACCTCCTCAAAACTGAAATCATTCACCCTAGTACCATCCCGTACTCCTCTTCAGTTATTTGTGTCATCGAGCCATCTCATTTTGGACCATCGAAATCCTCATAATTGACATTCGACCTTTATTCCCAACTCCTTAAAAGAGTTGTAAAGTTGAGTAGCCAGAGTTTGTTTAACATCTGGTCCTCTGTGGTTGATGAACACATCAAACAATTTTGAAGATTCATCTACCTTTCTTCTTTTGGCCGGAGGTTCAATGCCAGAGAAAGCACAATGTTCCTCATTTTTTGGGTGAGACGAGGAAGAAGATGCCATTGATTTTAATTCAATACCAAGCCCTTGCTACAAAATAATGATTTTATCTGGAACAGAAGTGAAGAGGCCCCAATCGGAGGAAGCATAAGAAATGATGGCATATATATTAAAATCATAGATGTTACAGATGAGTTGATTCTTTTCTTGAAACAATCACAAATATTGAAAAGGAAATCCTGGAAACAACACGGAAGAGGGAGGAAAGAAAATACTCAAAAGATAGACAAGCACCGAGCTGTATGAAAACAAGATTGGATTTTTCGGATCCCAAGCAACGTGGAAGGAAGACGGAAAAACACCGAGCTGTACGAAGAGGAGATTGGATGTATTTTGATCGCAGAAACAACGAAGAAGATGTTCGTCAAAGAAACAATCACCGATGTATACGAAAAGGTAAATAACATTCTATACCACCACCGACGTGTACAAAAAGGAGCTTGATTTGACTTATTATGTCAGTTTTGGAATTCGATTGCATCATAGATTAATTATAATCAAGCATGTGTTGGGATGCACATGTAATTAATCAATCAATATGTGTCTTGATGTTCAAGTAATGGTTTATTTTGAATTTTCTTAGTATTTAAAATAAATAAATTTAAATATTTTAAAAAAGTCTCTTCTACATTATTTTTATATATAAAATGAAATATACATAATAAAGAGAGCATAACCCATTAAATGGTATTTTTTGTTTTGAAATATATGTTGTTTTGTTTTTTATGTGCAATCTTAAACTTAGGGTGCACAAAGGCTTAGTTCCTCTATTTTAATGGAATATCACCCAAGCATTTATTTGTACGAGTTTGCACTACTTTAAGTAAAGTTGAAGTAGTGGTACATTGGTAAGGATTTTTGAGGTAAAAGAGAGTCATTGCTTTATTCTATACAAAATGTACTATTTAATCATGATGGAATCCCAATAATATCACCATAATATCTATGTATGGAATAAGTATACCCATCATAATCATGGTGAAAGTCTCTCGCACGAGAACCAATAATTACAATGCACTATTATAATTTCAAGGAAGCATGTGTTGGATGCACATGCAATGGAATGTCACCCGTTCATCTATGTATAGGGATTTTACATATATCGTGTATAATTATATAGGGGTTGTGTTGAAGAAAAGTTTAAGCAATGGTATATTGGTAAGGGTTTTTGAGGAAAAACAAATATAAAATTCATTGTAACTTACAAGACGCTATTAATACTCTTAAACATCTACAGATGAGGGGGGTGGGGGATATGCTATGACCCTCATATGTGAGTGTTATAAGGATTGAAAAATCACTCTGTGTGTTCATTTATAAGTATGGTTGTATAAATACTTAAGTGTGGCTATTAGGTATTTATTTGTTGTTTAATTGCATGTTTCTAGAATTACATATGTATTTATCAATTACATGTCTAAATTAGGAATTATATTATGTATGTTTCTGAAGCTTTTTTCTGTCTCACTTCTTTCATCTCCTTCCTTTTCTATCTCATCATGTTTTTTGAAGTATTTTTGGTTTCTTTTATTTATAATGTGGAGTTGACATTCCTCATATTCTGTGATATCACAACCAAGGGTACGACCATTATGTGGTTTATGAGTTTTATTATTATTATTTTTGTACCTTTTCTTAAAATAGGATATTAATTTGAATGTGAATTGTACATAAATACACATCTACTCTAGGTCATTTAGAGAATCTAGAGATAACACACCTTGAACATATAACATAAAGCATTTATAATAGTAATCAAATGTATTTATGATCCACATGAAATTATTGAAAATTTATACAAACATTTATGGATATCAAGAAATCTTTTGAGTATTCAATGAAGAAATCAAGTTCATCTTAAGGACATTGTTATTGACTAAATTTATACTACCCCTTTTAAAACTTTCATACTCTCATATTTGAGTTTTAAACATTTATGAACCATCACTA
Source organism: Taxus chinensis (assembly GCA_019776745.2). Lineage (NCBI taxonomy): Eukaryota > Viridiplantae > Streptophyta > Pinopsida > Cupressales > Taxaceae > Taxus > Taxus chinensis. Next base: position 292,091,320 of record CM034155.1, on the reverse strand, counting down.
TTACTACTAGCTCGCAAAAACCAGCTCTATTCTTTCTTAAATTATATATTTCTAGTTATATTCATGTTGATTATTTGTTCTATTTTTCATTATGTTTGTTGAAGTGTTTTAGTCAAGATAATATTTATTATTTTGCCAACTTATCGCAATCATCTTCCAAAGATTTTCAAACTTGCATCTAAAGTAAGTTATTTATTTTAAACGAATTAGAGGGATTTCATTGTGGATATGTGCAGGGCGGAAAATTTATTTAAGAAGTATGATATGAAGAAGCTTAATGGATTGTCCCTCAAGGTGTTCATTTTCCATACATTTTGAAATTTTTGGTAGTCCCACCAATTATCAATAAGGTTTTGTTTGTATGTATAAAGACAATTAATGAAATACTTTATGGGATGATGTCCTAAAATGTATTTTAGTTGTCAAAATATTGAATGGTGATGTTTTAGTATATTTTAGGATTTGATTTAAATATATGAAAAAAATTGCTAAAATTCAAAAATGAAAGGGTTTAATGATACTTGCATGGGTGATAACTAAGTTTTGGGCGTGTTTAGGCTAGAGTCCTTGATATAACCGAGGGTATTAGATCCCCAAATCTATGTTGGTATTGGTATGAGGCATGATATTGAGGCCTACCCCCTCACTTTGTGGTCTTGCAACGATAAGGTTGTCGGGTGCTTGTATGTTTTTCTAACTAAATATACTACATATACATATGTGTAATGATAAGAAGGAAATAACTAAATACTAAGTTTTCAAGATTTCCCAAAAAACTACATAACCAAGTTCATATTGTTTGCGTGAAGTTTATAACTATAGTCACAAAATCACGCACTTACTATTACATTTATACCATTGGGTATGTTAATTTATATATGGATCTTGCATAATAAAAGTATTCACTAGAGACCCATTTCTAGGTCTTGTTATCAGTTAGTTAGGTGTCATTGTTGTTTGTCTAGTTCAGTCATCATTTGTCTCTACATTTTTGGGCATCTTTCAGGGTATCTTAGGTGTCGTAATTTTCTCAGTTTTCATCTTTAGGTCTACTATGGGGAACCTAGGGTTAAAATCGGGCACCCTGGGGCGCCCCAGTCTGTGATTTTAGGTGCCCATGTTTTCATAATTTGTGATCTTAATTTCTTTGTTCGAGTTCGGTCTTAAAAGTTACCTTGTGTATTCCCCTAGGTCATAGTCATCAATTTCAGGTCACTAGTGTCAAAATTTGATGAAGAGATCCCTATATAAATGAAGCATGCTCACTACATTATGGGCAGACATATTACACATCAAGGGTAGCTATGTACTAAAGAAAGGGACTGCATTTGGTTTTCTTCTACATCTACATCACACAAACATAGGGGGAAAGGGTTGCATTCTTTCCCTTCCATCCACCATTTTTCATTTTACATCTAGTTATTGCCCCTACTACCATGTCACTGATGCTAGGGCATCCTAGGCACAAAATTACACACATAGGCACATACAACTACATTGGGTCTGAAATGTAGTGCAACAATCAATCATAAGACCACTAGTTTGACAACTAAGGTCAATCCAACCTATTTATATGAATTTTTCTTTTTAGGGATTGAAGTTAAATTCACAGTGACATAGGTGACATTACTGAAACACTTGTGCGATAGGAGTGAATGTATTTTAGGAATACTGTGACACTACCAAATTCAAGTTGTGATCTTTTCTGCATTTTGCAGCACCTAGATATCAGACTAGGGTGCCTCGAGACACCAAGTATCCTCACAGGCACCTCAGTATAGATAAACAGTCAACTTCTTCTCTTCCCGAGGCCATTCAGTCACATCTTTTCCAGTCTGCATACCAGTTTTCTACAGTCTGGCACATAGTGAGATACCTTAATTCAAGGTTAGTATCATATCCCTCTTATTTCCATTATTTCAATCCATTCAAATATTAAAGAAAAATATTTAGATCTAGCACTTCAATGTAGCATTTAGTTTTTATTTAGATTAACTTATAAAATAGTTATCCCATCTTATTTTTTAGTAATCATTTTGGTAAACCCATCATTTGAAATGTATTGTTTCTTTTTTATCATCTTTCATTAGCATAGCTCTTTTTTTATCATCATGTCACATTTTAGTGTCAACCCTATTTATGATGATGCTACCATCGCTAAACTTACAAATTTACATAGCTTTATATAGTACTCCTATGAACCTATCCGATGCCACTCAACAAATCCTCTTTGAAGTTGAAAAACATGTGCCAACTAATCTTGTTAATTCTCCTATAGGAATATGCTTTGTTGATGAACTTCTTGCTTTTACTCATTTTACGCCATGTAATTCAGTGGCCTATGACCCTTCTTATTCCTCTTATGATATTTCACCTGATGTTTTAGATCCTTCTATTATTGACTATTTATTAGGCATTGATTCTTGATCTAGTATTCCTCCTACCTATCCTTTGGCCACCCCTACCACTACTCCTATGTATCCTATTACTTCTCATTGTGTTTCTCCAAATTCCCATTCTAGTTCATTAGCACATTCTTATTACCTTGACGATCCTATTGATAGTAGTGTTTCAGCTGACATTGACCATATTACTCTGTCTCTCATTCATATGGATTATCCTTTTTTTCTACACTGGTGAGAGTGCCTCACCTCTTCCATCTTCCGCTTCTCCTGAGATTACTTCTACCATAGTGCATGAGTCTCCACCTTTTATTGTTTCTTCTCAATATACTCCTACCTTATCTATGCTTCCTTCTTCCACTTCACCCATAACACATGTTACTTATAATATTGTTAGTGAAACTTCCCCTTCATCATCTCATGTGGCTCCTTCGATACACACTCCTCACGCATCTTTAGCTTTGGAGCATACTATCTCACCTCCTGATATACCAAGGATCAAACACAATGGAAATCTTCAACCTCTTAATACATTATTTCCATATTCTTCTATTCCATCACAAGACATTTTATCCCTCATGCATGCTATAGGTCAACTTCAGTCTCCAGTTTACTCTCTCACCATAGAAATTATGGTTTACTACGTGTCTATAGATTAAAATTCCGTACATGGTAATCCAGTTTCCAAAAAAATCCAAATCTCGACCATCCCTAAGGATTTCATCATGCCAAAATTTACATGTTTCGATGGTACCGATGACCCTCATACTCATATTGCACATTATCGCATTGTTATGACCTCTTTTTCCAATGATCCACTATTACTTAAGGCCTTTCGGTTTAGTGTATTTGATAATGAACTTCAATGGTATACCCATCTCCCTTTTGGTTCTATTAACACTTTCTATGACATGGAGGATGCCTTCCTTCATAGGTTTATTATTAATAATGTTCCTAGGATCACATACGATCACATTTCCACCCTACATCAGGGCTTCTTCCAAACCTATTTAGGATTACATATCACAATTTAATGTATGCATAAATCAACTCATCTTTCATCTTAGTGACCTCAAAAAGCGTTTTCCTCTTCTGTCATGGTATTATTCCTCCTCTAACAAAATTCTTACAGTATGATACTTGTGATTCCTTTATACTTTTTTGTTATAAGGTTATTGATCTAACATAGGACCTTATTTATTCTCCTCTATCATATCCTTCCTATGTTTCTATGATTACTATGCCCTCTGTTGTTCCAAATACACCTCTCATTTTACATCATCAGTAACCTCCACCTTTAGCTAAAAATCAAACACAACGTGCTCCTCCTACTCTACCTCCTAGAAACAATCCAAATAAAACCTTATCTCAACCTAAAGCATAAAGGAAATAACCTCATTCCCATCCACCTCCTGCACATGTCTCTCCAATACCGGGACCCATTACTACTACTACCACTTGAACTTAGTACCATAAGCCTATATGTTTTTCACCTAATGCTGAACATCAAGATGGCTTGCACATATTACTTGATGAATGATTAATTCGGCTTCCTTCCAATCAACACAACCCTCCACACTGTTTGCAATGCTAACATGATTAGTATTACTGTAATTACCATCATATTAGTGGCTATCGTGATAATGAATGTATTGGTTTACGTGAGAGGTTACAATAATTAGAGAACAATGGTGTCATATCTCTTGCATCTTAATCATTGTCTCCTTCACCATAACAGCATAGGCATACACCCCCTAAGTCTTCTTTGTCTAGTACTCAATTTTTTTGTCATTCACCTCCATCGTATGCATGATATCCACCCCCTCCATTGCTTCCACCTTCGTATTCATCGTATCCACCTTACTTGCACTATCCATCACATGCATCCCATGAGTTCCCACCAATATCTGCATATCCCATGATCACTCCATATGACACGCACTTTGTTCTATACACACATGCTCTATCCATTCCATATGCATCTACCTCCACTCCATCTAGGTCGTTGGTAGGTGATCATTATCACCTTACCCCTCGATGACACACTTTTGTTCTTATGGTTCCTACATGACTGTTGAGGGATTAGTTTTAAAAACATTTCACCACGTGTTCCATTGTCCATCTAGCGCACCTCAATATTTTCTCGATGATGCACTCTTGCTTACGTGGCTCATACTTGACTGTTGAGGGGTCTTATTAAATGAGCCTATTCATCCATACGTTGGGTGGCATCATTACTTTTCCCTATTTTCATCACCTTATCATATTACCGTTATATTACATTTTCACATCTTCATTACAATACATTTATCTATTTTCACATTTATTTTATAATCACCATTACTTTGCCTATGCACTACATACTTTAGTTGTCTCATTAATCCCATTACATTAGTCATCTACATCATCATTTACCATGTATAATTTTATATACCATTCCTATTATCATCATACAAATTTATACGCATCACATACACAAAAATACACATAGAACACTAACCATACAACCATAGGATATCCATTACATCACAATGGAAAAACATCTCAAATATTGATCTCTCATATATATCAAAAATAGGTTTCCATACATGTAGTGTTCATACAATCATCATCGCAAAAACATGTTTCATCACTGGGGGCAAGGCCCCCTACATCATATACAATCATCACTATCACACATCATCATCACTATTACTCTTGTGTACCCTAAGAGCCCTAAAATGTGATCCCTCGCCAACGACACAATACCACATTTCATGGCCCCAAAATTTCTCCACTTGTTTATGTAACATAACAATCTCCATGTTCTGCTCTGAGAACTGACATTGCAAATCTACATACTAGGCGAACACATACTAGGCCAAAGGACCACCACCTACCACTTCTCAGGCACTTTGAGACTCCTCACATGCCTCGTCTCTCTCGTTAAGAAACACCATACATGTCACCACTGCTATGACCACTGGCTCAAACAAATGGGCAAACTCGACCACAATTTCATCCACACGCTCTAGTATCCCTCCGCATAGCACATCGCTAGGCACATTTAAAATCAATATGTTGATTGTTGTGTCTACTACCAACAACCAATAGGTATCTCCCGTATACATCACATACAACCTCATGATAGTCAACCATGTACAAGACTAGATCAACAATTTATTAACCATAACTTTAAGCATACACCAATACTTATGATCTTCCACATCCGTCGATATAGGGTCAGGGGAACTGTACACATGAAAATTGACACTGATAACAGAAGATGTATTCTATTCAATGTGTTTTTCAAACAAGAGAGCAGAGCCATATAAAGGCTACGGAAGAATAAGGATAGTTATAACTGTCAACTAACAACAATGTATTAAATATTAAACTAAAATAATGCTAACATTCCTCCCCTTAATACAGTGTTTCTACATATGTACCCCCTAAACAAATCAAACTTCACCTTGCCGAGAGGCTTGGTGAGAATATTTGTAACCTGAAAATCAGTAGGGCAGTACTGGAGCTAAATTTGGTGGTTCAAGACTTGTTCACGAATGTAGTGACATTCGACCTCAATATGATTTGTTTGTTCATGAAAAATAGGATTCTTTACAAGCTTCAACACACCTTGATTGTCGTAGTGAATGATGGGAGGTTTCTCTTCAGGAATCCCTATATCTACAAGAATGTGACGTAACCAAATCACTTTGCACATAGCTCCTCGTGCGGCACGGTATTCAGCCTCAGTGGATGAGAGAGCAAAAACAATTTGCTTCTTGCTAATCCATGAGATAGGTCCAGATCCGAGATGAAAAACATACCCTGAATTGGATTTCCTGTCATCAACAGATCCTACATAGTCTGAGTTTGTATATCCATGTAAGAAGAACTGATTATTCTTCTGATAGTCCAGACCAACGTCAACTGTACCTCAGACATATCTCAACACATGCTTTATTGCTATCTGATGACATTTCTTCATCTCTTGCATAAATCTGTCCAGGTATAAGTCAAGTAAATGAGACTCCCCACAAGCTGCCTGTAGTGAGTGCCATCTACCTGTGGTGAATCCTGGAATCTAGATAATTGCAAACCTTTTTCCATAGGTGTGGACATTGGTTTACAATCTGACATTCCATACTTCTCCAGGAGTGTCTTGGCATATTTCATCTAGGAGACGAAGATATGATTATTCTTCTACCATATCTCTAAGCCAAGATAGTAGTGAAATAGCCCCAAATCGGTCATGTCGAAGGATTTCTTCAGATCATTCTTGTGTGGTTGATGCTCGTCTACAAACCCTTCAGGTCGGGCCATGTATACTTCTTCTTTGAGATCACCATTTAGAAAAGCACTCTTGACATCCATCTACTGAAGTTTCCATCCATTTTGTGCTGCCAGTGCACAGACAACTCTGATGGTTTTGATCTTCATTGTGGGTGCAAAGGTCTCATCATAGTCAATTCCTTCTTGTTGAGTATAACCCTTTGCAACAAGTCATGCTTTGTGTTTGTCAATTAAACCATCTGCCTTATATTTTGTTTTGAAAATCCATTTGCAGCCAATGGATTTCTTACTTAGAGGTAGATCGACAAGTTCCCACGTTTGATTCTGAAGTAGGGAATCATATTCAGCATTCATAGCCTGTTTCCATTGTGGTTGGTCTAATGCCTCATGCACAGTGTAAGGTTCAGTGCTATCAACAACTAAACTCATGAGTGTAAAATTTACCTCATGTCTGGCTTGACTTCGTGTTCTGACTCTCATAAAAGTACCTGGAAGTGAGTTCAGGTGTTCATCCCTAATAGTATTCTGGACCCATTTCGAATGTTGGTGATACTTCTGTTGATGTGAAGATGTGTTTTCTAGTGTGCCTAGATCAACGAATAAGTCTCCACTCAGCTCTTCTTCTCTCTGAGAAGAATCATCTTTCCCATCATTTGGATGTGTGAGCAATCTATGTGACGAGGTCGGTACTGGATCTCCATTGTGTGGTAGGGAGTCAAAGGATGACTTATCACACACCACATCTTGAATCTCGTAGATTTTATTCATCTCATGATCCATGAGACGACATGCCTTTGAGGTAGTACTATACCCTAAGAAAAGACATGGCAGTGTCTTTGGATCGATCTTCTTCCTTTCCTTATCTGGAACATGCATATATATAGTACAACCAAAAACTCTCAAATGATAGATAGAAGGTTTACGAATAGTCCATACCTCTTCCGGTGTCCTGTTATGAAAGATCTTCGTGGGTGCCCAATTGAGTAGATACATTACTGTCTGGACTGCTTCTGCCCAAAACTGATCCTCCAACTTGGTGGTGGAGAGCATACAACGAGCCATCTCTGTGACAGTCATGTTCTGTCACTCAGAAATCCCATTCTATTGGGGAGTGCAGATTGCAGTCAGATGTTGCTGAATGCCATGCTGCTTTAGGTATGCTAAGAACTTCTTCGATACAAATTCCCCCCCTCGGTCTTAGAGGAGGAGAAGAAGAGGCTTCCCAGACTGCCTAGTGGCTTGCTGGTAAAAGGTTTGGAAATTGGCAAATGCCTCACTCTTCTTCCAAAGAAAATATACCCACATTTTCCATGAGTAATCATCAATGATGAGATGGAAGTATTCAAAACCTTAGAAGCTAGCTGGCAGGGGTCCACATAGATTGGTGTGTACAACCTGAAGATGCTCCGTAGAATGATAAGATCTCTGTTTGAACGGACCTCTATTTTGTTTTCCCGCAAGACATCCTGAGCAAACATGTAAGGAATGGGAGAGTGGAGGAAGCCCTCTTACCATTTCCTTGGCACTGAGTTGATGCATAGCCCCGGCAGAAAGATGACCATATCGAAAGTGCCATAGTGCAGTGGACTCCGCCGTTGAAGTAGAGAGAGAAATGTTGGATGAAGTGCCCGCATCTAATGCAAATAGATGGCCCTTCATAAATGCTCGAGCAATAACTGAGTCTCCTTGGGAAATGAGGCAGGACTTGACCCCTTTCTGAACAAATAATTCGACCCACATTTGATGATTAAGAAGTTGACTCACATACAAGAGATTTGAGGTCAAACCTGGAACATATAGCATCTTCGTGTCCCAAGAGGAATGATGACATCACCAATCCCCGCGTCAATATACCCCCGATTATCTGCGATGGTGATCCGATCTCCATTGGGTCAGTCACTCAAGGTATGGAACAACTTCTTATTACCAACCATGTGTTTGCTGGCGCCCGAATCAATCAACCAGACACATTCTGATGGCTACGAAGTCTGCGAGACTAGGACAATGTCCGAATGAGTTACGTCCAGAACCTCTTCATTTGAGGAGGCATCCTTCTGAGTAGCAATATGATCCTTCTGCCTCTGATTACAAGCATGCCTTTGGGATTTCTTAGAATATCCTTGGCCAGAAGTGCTCTCTTCGCCAGAGTTACCATGCTTACAACCGTTGTAATAACAGTTCGCAGTCGTGTGTGTATTCGTGGAGTAAATGTGGCACCATCGATCCGCCTTGTTTTTCTGTTACTTCTGGGGTGGCCGTTGTGGTGGCCGCTGAGAAGGTTGCTGCTGGGGATGCTGCTTCTAGTTCTGGGGGGGCTGATTGCCCTTTTCGAGGCTTATGCTTTTACCTCGTAATGAGAGCCTTGTCTTCGAAGGCTTCTTGAACATTCTGAATGGATTCTTCCTATTGGAGATAATTCACCAGTTTGGAAAAACTCACCTCCTGTTGAGTGATGGTCAATGTGGTGATCAGTGTTTGAAACCGGGAAGGAAGAGCTCACAAGGTGAGCGGGACTAGCAACTTGTCGTCCACTGGTTCACCGAGAGTAGAAATCTATACGCGTAACTCGACCACATGCCACAAGAAGGCTTTGAATGATTCACCATCATGAATACTCATCGTGTGAAGCTTTGTCTGAAGATACAAAATCGTTGTCAGATTCTTAGCTTCATAGATGGTACACAACGCGGCCCATGCCATAGAGGAAGTGGTTGCTTCCTGAATATGAGGTTGAACCTCATCAGAAAGGCTCAGAGTGATAAGCATTAGTGATTTTGCATTGGCCTTTTCATACTTAGCCAACAGATTAGCATGTGTGGGAGGGGCCTTCGTGCAAGAAATGATCCCCCAAAGATCTTCAAACTGAAGAATCGTCCACATCTTGGTTTTCCATGCAGCAAAATTTGGTCCTTTTAGCAACTGGGCATCCGACAACAAAATGCAAGGTGCAAACATTTCCAAAAACTCAAAATTGTATTTTATTTATTGATTGTTCAAAAATGGTTACAAATGCTTACTGAAGGAACCTCTCATGAAGATGGGCTCTATAAGCTCGTGCAGTGAGACGTGGAAACTCCTGTGGGCATTCTACTTCACGTTCATCATCTACATCATAGTCACGCTCTAATTCTTCGCGGATTCGGCGTGCTTGAAAACACATGTCGAACCAGAAATAGTCAAACAATCCTTGACACACCAATTCATCAAATAATACGTTGCTGGTATTCAGCAATTCATTGAGAAAGGAAAAATAGGTGCTGGTGGTGTCCTCTTGGGCTCTCAGAGGTGACCCAGTAGAAGGGTTTCTCGTAGTACTCTTGTCATCAGAAATGTACGACATGTACATGGCAAGGTAATCTAGATTAGCCTCTCTCGCCAAGCTCTTCACGCTGTAAGTCTCACACGGTCTCCAGTGTCCTCTTTGCTTTCACACAATGTTGGTTTATGGTTTTATATGAAGGGATTGAGATTTTATTCAACAACTATATAGGTCTTGTATAATACGCTCCACGCTGGTTAATGGAACTTGATCTTCACACGCCAAAATGCCAAGGTAAACCGTGTGCTTTCTTTGCTGGTCAAAATAGCTTCAAAGAGTGGATCTCCACGCTTAACTATAGGTCTGTAAATTCTCCAAGTTGATGCTACCACGTTTCAGACTAGATTTCAGCACGTCCTCTCCTCTAGATAGGGAACAGGTCTGTTTGTTGTGCTATAGTATTTGATCAGGACACCAAACAGGTTGATTTTCCACTTCCACAAAGGTCAAGACGCCAAACAGGTCGTTCCAGCCAAGGAGAAAAAATAAAACGCCAATCTAACATGTTCACTCCTTTAATGCATCCACTCCTCCAATGCAGGGTAAGAGACAAAACAAGAATATGCCCAAGGAACTTGTTGCGCCAAAAACAAATAGGTTTCCAAACTGCATAGGAAAAACTTCCATGCAGGCCTCTTCTATCGCTTTACTCTGATAAAAAAATGGAGTTCTGATACCAGTGATAGTAGAAGATGTATTCTATTCAATGTGTTTGTCAAATAAGAGAGCAGAGCCATATAAAGGCTGTGGAAGAAGAAGGATAGTTATAACTGTCAACTAACAACAATGTATTAAATATTAAACTAAACTAATGCTAACAGACACGTGACCTTCACTTGCACTTGAATCTCTGAGGTTGTGTCAAGGCAGTTAGTATGGAAATATGAATGGTTGAATGATAACAAACGTGGTAATGGGTGATAATGTGTGGATAAGTTGTCAAGGAAAAACAACACCTCTAACTTTCAATTGTGGGATCTTCTCGTCAAGCGTGATGAAAGCATCTCTAACCTAGGTGGATCCAATGGAGGAATAAGAAAGAATGGCAACATGGGGACCCCAGTCAATAGAGAGCTGCGGAGATATCTTTTCTATGGGATGTGAAATGCGTGGAAAACCAATGGGTGCCTCGTAAAGATTTTTAGAAAAGGTCAAGGAATATATGAGAGAGACATGGGTCCGTTAGCTCTGTGGAAGGTTGGTGGGTTTGGTCCAAAATGAGAGGGCTCGATTAGCTTCTTCGTTTAGAATGCTCAATTTCCTAATGATATCTAGTGGTAATGGAGAGGTCTGAAAGACTAACGCTCTCAATCTAGTGTCTACAGCCAATTGGTTCTCTGTTCCATTCAGTTGAGGAATCGTTGAATCAAAACTGTAAATTATTTCTGGTCATGGGCCCTTTATGCTTATACGGTATGATCTAAAATCTATGCCCAAGGGCGGTCGGGTAATCTGTGCATGGGGGTAGTCCAATAGTCGTAAGCCTGATCTACTATAATGTTCAATATGTTAAGTTGTTCAATTTTCTTGGTGTGTCGATCCGGTGTACTAAGGACATGGAGACGAAGTCCCGTATCTATGTCGGTAAGTAGCTTTGGTTCATTTGGTTATGGGACCAGTGGATCACAACCGAATTTTTTCTCTTGTTGCGGATCTCTGATGGTCATGTAGATGCTTAAGGAAATATGTAGTTTGGTTAATTCGATCAATACTCAAAACACTTTATCATCTTGAATATTTAATGCGTCTAGTTTTCTGTTGATTCTTTGTATGTCTCTAGTTGTTTTGAAAACATTGTACCTAAGACCTAGATCTATTTCTGTAAGTGGAACCACTATGTTTGGTTATGGTATTACTAGTTCAAAACTAAAATCTTTGGGTTCTTTGGGAACCGTAATTGTCATATGAAATGTGATTGCATCTTTAATTAATTAAAGAAAACTATAAAGAAAATCAAATCTAACTATATTTTTGTATTTTTCAAGAATGAGAGAGTAAAAAAATAAAACACCTAATCTAGTAAAGAAAATATTTTTTATTGTTTTAAGATATTTAATAGCTGTTGGCAAGGAAATTTGTCGGGTGGACAAAATTGTGGATTTCTTGCCAATGCTCTGGGAATCTAAGTCCCTTTACTTAACCGGTGTAGCTACCGTATGTGCATGCGCATGAAAAGGTGGATTTCTGTGGTGGCCTTTTGATCGAGGATCCAACAGGGGCACTCCACTGACCCTACAGAAATTTCTTGCATATACCTGCAAGAGATGAATTTGCTATGAAGGTGGGAAAGGGAGTGAGATTCGAGGTAGGAGAACCAATGTTGCAAGTAGAAAATCAGAGACTTGCACACACCAGTCAGAAGTTTCATCACATGCATTTGAATTTCAGAAGAAAACAAATATGCAAAACAACAAGACTAAATAGAGCTTAATGAACACAAAGTACCAATAAACTCCTCAATCAAAGAGGCTAAAATTCCTTCTTCCTTTATTGAAGCTCAAGCAGAATTTGTACATAGTGTGGGAATAGAAGACATTTTTGAGAAGGGGAAAATAGAAGAATTTGGCTATCTCCTTTGTTCTCTCAATACACTCTTGAGTTTACAAAATCAATCATCAACCCTTTGAAATGGGAATGGCTTTACAATTTATAGAATAGAATATGACTCTTCATCTACCTCATGACCTTTTGAATACCTTAATATGACTTAAGACTGTTCATACTCCACTTTAAATATTTAAGTCGCTTTTATAATATCAAGGCAACTTAATTTACATTATGTTTCTAAAGTCACTCTTAAGTGACTTAAAGGTATATCAAAAAGTGTGAACCCCAACAAAGAATTAGAAAATTTGAAAGTGAGAGAAAGTTGGGGGGAAGAGGAGAGAGAAGAAGAAGAGGATGTCTCCCGATGAAGTCTGTTGATCCTCATTGATGGAAAGCTTCAAATGCAGCGAAGTTTTGAATGTCCCATTATGCCAAAATTTCCCTTTGAGTGTGACTTACTATTTTTAGTAAATGGTCATTTCCACTATTTTCTGCTCTGGATAATCATTCTATCCTTTTGGAGATCTTCAGTGCACACTGCTCTTTCCATAACCGCTTTTGATGAAGACTTGCCAAAAATAACAATCATGTATAGGAAAACTTACTATTTTTAAAAAGAGTGTTTCCAGTGCTAGATTTGCGATGGAACATACTTTTTAGGACTCTTCTTGTCGTTACGATCACACCCTCCGAATTTCACATAGTTTTATCCACTAGAATGCCCGGAAATAAATTTTGAAATTTTGACCTAGTAGTGGCTTCAAGCACAGAGCTGCCATGGTGGCCATTAATGGAGCTCAAAATTTGTAGGTCTTGTTTTTGTCTCCATTTGCAATGAAAACAACTCCATTGTGATAGGTTTTTCATTTGGAACTCATGTGCAAGTTTTTAGCTTGTTTCCATTGCCGAAATGATGGGAAATTTGACGAATGTGAGTCGGTGCACGAAGTGAGGGTTTTTTTGGAGCAAATGATTTTGGGCACCATTTGACCTCTTGTTTGTTGGATCTTGATCACCTTGAAAAATGAGGAATTCTGCAAAAGATGGCATCTCGATCCGACTTGTATCTTGCAAGATATGAGGATTTTTCGATTGGGTGACTTCACGGTTATCCAGCAAACAAATCTCCATTTTTCTCTTCGTTCTTCGTCATTCCACTCCATTTTTCTATGAGGCATGAATATTTCTGTGAATTAATATTTTAAAGAGTTTATGTGGCCATGGTGGAGCTAGTTCGGAGAAACAATGGTGGACCGGGTGTCTAGACAATCATGCACGGAGCCATGGCAAGGTGAGAAGTTGTGAAGGAGATATGAGAGGAAGAAAATAGCTAAGTGTTGGATTTAAACTTTCAAAACATGCACATGGAAGGGATGGCCACACTTTTATGTCCCTGATGTCCCTGACCTCAGGGACATGAGGGACATGAATTTCCATGGTGGTCAAGGCGATGCCATGTGTCCTCGATCCGACAGCAGGGGATTTGCTTGAAAAATGCACCTGGGGTTTGAAACTCGGTCACGTGGGTGTCCAAATGACTCCTCATAGGGGATGGGCGTATTTTTCCATGTCTGATGTCCCCCACCTCAAGTACATAAGGGACATCAGTTTCCACTGTGGTCCTAGAGGTGACACGTGGTGCCCGATTCAACGACAGGGAATGAATGCTCCAAAACTGCACCTGGGGGCTGAAACTCGGTCACGTGGGTGTCGAAATGACTCCCCATAGGGGCTGGGAGCATTTCTCAAGGTCTGATGTCCCCCACCTCAGGTGCATAAGGGACATAAAATTCCACGGTGGTCCTGGAGGTGACGCGTGGCACCCAATCAAACGGCAGGGAATGCATGCTCCAAATAAGTGCCTGTGGGCTGAACTGTCAAGTCTGGAGGTCATATGAGGGTCCAAGAGGTCACATGGGGGCTAGACGCATTTTCCAAGGGTTGATGTACCTGACCTCAGGGAAATGAAATCCCACCAGGCTCCTGGTGCTGACACATGTCCTCTCGAAAAAATGACTAAGTCCTGAATTGCCTTTGAGAAGGTAACTTAGAATGAAGATAACTGGAGCTCCCGGTGGAATTTCTTGGTGAAATGTTCTCATACCAAAAAAAAAAAATTGAAGAGCTACTACACTTTCTCATATCCCATTAACTTTCTACTACACAAACATAGCTATAGCTTCATTTTCATGGCCATGTCATTTCCTCACAACAACATGCCAACTTGGTCAAAAGTTGTTTTCTTCCACTCACTTTCCTTTCGAATAAGCATCCAAATCCTCATAATTTTGGTTTATTTTTACATTCACGTTTTATGCAACATCGAAATAGACACCAGAGCCCATTTGGAATCTATTTCTTTTTCTACACGCCAGACAAATCGTACCGGCATCGTTTCAGATGAAACGCAATACTGTCATTTCTACCCTCTTTCCCGGCAAGTGGCAATATTAAAAGCTCATGAATCATCAAGTTTATGGCACTAGGCTTTTCTTACAGTGAACGTTTCGTGGTAGCAATTACAATATCATCGCAAATCTGATGGTTCACGACGTATAATTGCACGGCCTGGATACAAATCAAACGGTTACTCTTCAATTAACGTAAAATGAAATTATAGTTGCTGGCAATGTGAAAAGTGAATCCTGTCAACAAGAAAAATTATAAAATCCTCCATTTAAACCATCGGGCCCGACCTTTGAAATAAATTAATACCAAGTATTCACATTGGCCTTCTAAAATATAACAGTTTTTTTTCTTGTAATTTAATATGATTACTTTTAAAAGTTTCCTTCTTTCAGATTACTATTATTTAGTAAGTATAAAGCTAATATTACACTCGACTCCAAGGACTTTCCTTCCGGCATAGTTTTTAAGTCTCGCATGTTATTATTTTTTAGCATTGTGTACGAATGAGGTCCACTAAAAAAGTTAATGTACGTATAGAAGAAGAGGCCAATCTAAGTTCTAAATTTTCCATACATTTACAAGATAGTTAACATATTCTGCATATCTATTTACCAATGTTTTTTATGTATGGTTTGACATTTTTGTTACAAAATGGAAACTCTATTTTTCTCTTATACAAATGTTGATAGTGATCTCCATGTTGTACTTGGCCCTTATGAAGTTGATTAATGACATTGCATACCTTTGACTTAATGGATTATACAAATTCTTCTCTGAACTGAGATACGATCAATATTATGTTGGCACTTGTCTAGAATGACCAATACACAAGAGATATGCTCAACACTTGTCAACATGTAATGTCATTTCACTTCTCGTCCATCATGACAAAGAACAATCTTCATAAAGTTATTTAATGTTTTAATATTGACAACATTACACATAATTTTTGCATTGATTTTGGAAGCCGAATTTTTCCTCCTACAACTCCAAAACACAAATATATTTCATTAAACCTTAACAAAAAGACTATATTTTACAGCTCTTACTTGAAAATGATTTCTTGAGTTAAACTTGTAAAAAATGAGAATATGCGGTGAATCATTGGTGAATGTTGCATGATTCTTGATTGTATATGATTTATTGATTGTTATTATAAGGATTGGAATGTTTTGAATAGGTGTTTTCTTTAAAGAGGGATATAGGGAAAACTTGGAATACAGGCATGTCACAGTCTTGTAGACATTTGTAAACAGATCAAGGTATGATGCTTCTTATATGTAAATGATGAACTTGATATGAATCTATAACCATATGGTGGATTAGTGATTGGAAATAGATGCATATGCTTGTGTAAATAGGTTGTTGAAAATCCTTGGTTATTAAGAAATTTTTTGAATCACTTAGCCCAAAAAATACAGTTTTGTCTAGACTAGTAAAAAGTCTATTAGGAAGTGTTTAAACAATTACAAAGTTATTTAGCCTTGGTGGTCATTTGATAATGAAGGCAGAAGGGTAAACGAATGATTTTGGGTCTTAACATAGGTGATAAATTGAGGGAAATGAAAATAAGACCAAATAGATTGCTCTCAACCGATATACCTTATCCTAGGGTTTTGAAATGAAGAAAAATTGCATAATTTCTAATGTAACCATGGAAACTTAAAAAAAACTTGTAAAAAATGACTGCTATAGATGGTTAAGTTGTGTGAGAAGTTTAAAGAATAATGAAATAGATATGATGGAGTAAATAACAAAAACTTTGTCTGACACTGTGTATGGGAACCTAGTTTGGAGGATTAGAAACTAAAATTTGATTAAGTAACCAAGGCCCACTTAAGTGGCTTATGAAATCTATATAGTGGATAGATAGAGGCCTAGTAGATATATAATTGCTTCATTCTAATTAGGGAAAGATAAAAATAGAGTTTTGTGATTGGAAATTGTATGAAGGATATTGATACTAACTAAGTTTTTATACATGTGTATTGAAATCCTATAAGGGGTGACCAGATCAAAGCTTGGCTGCACTGGCTTAAAATTGGAGACTGTAACACCAAAGAGTTTTACCAGTGGCTCAAAGCCAAACACATGATCCAGTAAATTTTTGCTATTGTTGATGCTGGTGTTTGAATTACAGACACTCCTCAGATGGTCCAATCCTTTGTTAGGCACTATGTTCTGGTTTTCAAAGCTCAGGAGGATTCTCCTTAGCACCAAGCTGCACTCACTGAATGCCTCTCGGTTGTTCCTTGTAAACTTTCATCGGCACACAGAGTTTTCTATGACCGGTTTCTCACTCTTGAGGATTTATATGAATTTGTTTCCCTCATGGCCAATGATAAAGCTCTTGGAATGGATGGATTTCCTTGTGAGTGTTACAAATCCCTTTGGGATATGGTTGGTCGGGATCTGCTGCAAGTTTACCTGGAAGCTCTCCACTCAAGGTCCCTCTGTGCCCTTATTAATTGGGGTCACATAAAGTTCATCCCTAAAGCAGGTGACCCAAAGCTCATTTGTAATTAGCCGCTGATTACCTTGCTCAATGTCTCATACAAGATCATAGCTAAGGTATTAGCTCTCTGGCTTCGGCCCATCTTGCCTGTTATCGTCAGTCCTAAGAAGACTTGTTTCATACAGAGTAGGTACATTCTAGATAATATCTTGGCTATTTGGGAAGGCATGGAGTGGGCAAGAACCTCTAAACAACCTGCCATGTTTGTCAAAATTGACTTTGAAAAAGCTTATGACAGGATGGAATAGCATTTCATTTTGGCGATGCTTGAAGTGTTGGCTTTCAGTTCGGTTTTCATCACCTCTATCAAAATGTTTTTTGTAGATGCCACTCCTCTCTATCTATGAATGGTCTTACTTTCGAACAATTTGGGATTTTCCGCTCTATTAGGCAAGGTTGCCCTTTAGTGCCTGCTCTTTATGTGCTAGCCGCTGAAGGTTTTGGGTTTCTCTTTGCCCATGCTTAGGATCAAGGGCTTGTGTGAGGAATTCAACTCCCTTCTCCGACTACCCTTCAGTTGGTTAATGGGCATTTTATAGATGACTCCTTCCTCACACTGCTAGAGGAAGAAGCCAATATCAACAATGCCATGTAATGTTTGGACACGTATTGTTTAGCATCTGGTTCTAGTATCCAATGGAGAAAGACCCAGTGCTTCATACAATCTTTTCTCCCCAACCGTGGTTAGCTTATTCGTTATGACTGGAAATAAATCCAACATAGAGAAAATTTTAAATTCCTAGGTAACCCCTTTGCGTTTGATGCTGCTCCTATTCAACTTTGGCAGTATGTTATTGACAGGGTCTCCCACAAGTTGGAGAACTAGATTATTAAACCCTTGTCACTAGCAGGAAAATTTTAGATTTGTTCCAAGATTTTAGCTGCCTCGCATGTTTATTATTCTTCGTGTTGGGTGCCAGCTAAAGCCTCGTACAAGAAGTTGGAAAATATTCTCAGAGATTTCCTTTGGGCTAGCTCGGAGCTGGGCGAAGGATTTCATAAAGTTTCCTAGGAGTATTGCTTCCTCCCTAGGGATTCTGGCGGGCTTGGTCTGACCGACATTGGCCACCAGGGGTCTGCTCTAGCTGCCAAATGGATCATTCGAGCCTGCACTTGTAACGAATCTTGGAAAGTGCTAATTCACAACTATATTTTCCAAGGTTACCCTCAAGGGCGCAAAACTTGGAAAGGGCTAGATTTTCCTAGTCTGCTCATTCTTAAAGCCCCAGTCAAGATTGTTGGCACCTTTGTTGTCAAAAGTATATGGAAATCCTGGGAATTTCTCAAACCATTTTTAATCTGGGACGAGGATGGTTTCCGTAATGGGCTTTCCATTAATGACCATAGCATCTGGTGGTCTCCTCTCATCAATTTTCCTGATGTGCCACTTTCCCAAGTGCCCTGGGTTCATGCTCTTAAGTTATATCGTCGAGGCTTGCGCACTCTTAAAGACATATTTTGTAGGCAGTCCAGACTTCTTCTCACTTAGCCTCAAGCTAAAGCCAAGTTTCAGCTTGCTTCATCCAACAGAGAGTCTTACCAAGAAGTTTGTGATTCCATTCCTGCTGAGATGCTTCACAAAGTTGGTGTTGTCTCTCTTAGGCCTTGGTGGAAGGATTAGAAAAGGTTTCTAGATACCCCGTTCTTAAATTACTCCCCAGGCAAAGGGTATGCTCTTCTCACTCCCAGGCTTCCTATGGTGGCTTTGCTAAACTGTAGATGGTCCATTAATTCTGGTTGGTCCTTCTGGGAGTCTAGATTTCATACAGTTCGGAAAGCTATCCTTCAGCCCAAGCTTTCCTGTTTTTCTTGGTGCTTGCTTTTTCAAGGCCTCCCTCTTGGGTGCAAATTATCTCATTATGGGATTGCTCCTCAGTTTTTCCCTTTTTATGGACATATTGAGACACTTATGCATCTATTCTGGTATTTCCCAAAAGCTCAGACTATTTGGGCTTGGATCCACGATTTCTTTTGGTTGTTTCATCCAACTCCATTTCTTTGGCAACATGCTTTACTTGGGGATTATATTTCCATCCCCCATGATTTTGATCAAGTATGGTATACTTTCAGAGTGGAGATCCTTTTTTCATATGGAAAGAACACAATTCTACTGTTTTTGCTAATTCTGCAGTCTCTTGCTTTCTTTCGCATTATGATAAGGCCATGTTTATCTCAAATGTGTTCTTACAGATCTAGGACCAATCTCACAAGGTGGAGTTGGAAGTGTGGCACCTTCAAACCCTTGTGGATCATTGGGTCAATGCTCCCTACATTATGACTTGGGAACCCCCTATCTCCCCTTCTGGGAGTGTACATTCAACAAGACGTCGTGGCTGAGGTTGGTCGATGGAATGTGTTCACTGCCATCACTCTCCCAAGAGGCAACCTGATCATCGGCGGAGCCCTGTCAACCGCGGAGGTTGGGGGTCCCAGCCATGTTTCACGCAACACTATAGATGGGGCTCCCGCCACCACTCCCTGCCTCATGCACAATGAGATGGGTGGGATTCTGACAATGTCTCCCAGTTAGCTCTTGCCATTTTTCCTAATCGGTAGGACGAAAAAGAAGAAGAAGTTGGTTCCAGCTGGCCGCCCCGTATGGATGGGAACGATCTTCCGGGTAGCAATCTAGAGGATAAAGGGCCTCCATCAGCGCCCCTGCCTCTATGTTTGCTACGAAGACTTATTTTTCCTTATGTTTTATAGCATTGTTTCTTTGTTTTTTATTTCACTTTGGGCCTGATACTTTAATCTCCTAGCCTTCGGCTAGTTTGATCGTGGGGTCTACCCTTTACCACCCATATTTTTTGTGGATAGAATGTAATATTTTAGTAAAGTAATATAGACTATTTCATCAAAAAATTCTATAAGGGTCATAGAAGATCTTAAAAATTGAAAACAAGTACAGGCAATGAGACAATATATAAGCCAAGAGTGGGATGAGAACTAATCCTCCAAGAAAATTGTGCATATTTTTGTTCGGTAAAAATATGAGTTTAAGGAACCAAAAAAGGCAGATCTTAGATTTTATAACAAAGAATGAAATTGATAAAAATGATCAAGAATGTTAGTAAACATCTGTAGATCCAAAACCTTATAAAGTTAGGTTGAAAATTTAGTAAAGACCTAATATACCTAATTATAGAGGTGACAGTTGTGTTGGGAGAAATCTATGAAGATTTGTCTTATGAAAATTAGCATGAAGAAAGTAAAGAATAAAGGGTATCAGGAAAGGTGATTATTTATCAAGAAATTTTATGGGGAATTCTGAACAACAAGGTTTACAGTAAAATAGGGCTAGTAGAAGAGGTTTGGTTGAAAATGGTAAAAGGATAATAAAAGGATTTGGGCTTATATTTAGATGCTAAAACATTGTGAAGAGCTATAAACCCTTAAAGGGTATTGAATATAGTTAACAGTAACCTTTAAGTCCTTGTGAAGTTCTCTAGACAATAAGCTTTATAGTTAAAAGGGCTACTAATATGTGAACAAGGTCAAATAGGTGAAAGAGATATAATGGTGCCTTGATATTTGTGTAAGGTACTAATCATGTTTTTTAGATGAATTTAAGAAGGTGTTGAGTGATTGAAACCCTTTTAGATGAATTTAAGAAGGTTTTGAGTGATTGAAACCCTTGGATCATTACAGTTAAGAATTTTGGGATTGTATGCTCTTTGAAAGTTCTTGAGTTTAAGAAAATTTGACATGTTTTGAAGTATTCAAACTTTCAAATAACATTTGTTTTTGTGATTTGATTGTGGTCTACCACCCTCATCTACATAATTTGTTATTAGAGTGAGGTTTTCTCTTTGAAATTGAAAAATGAAGTCTTTTGAAGAAGAAGAAAATGAAAGTTTGATATTGAAGTGGTGTGTAAAGAAACCTTAGCCATTGAAGGCTTAAAAGAAGAAGATAGGAAGAAGTGAAGTATATATCCATGTTGGAATGGTCCTAGAGGTAGAGAAAGAAGGATATAAGTGAAAAATAATAGGCAAGTACTATGGTGAGGTACTGTAAAGAGCAACGTGAAAAATACTTTCTTGTGAAGAAGAAAATAATGAGAGTTAGGAAGAAAAGTGTGTAAATATGAAGGGTTTATTTCCAGATGTCTATTATAGTAAGTTGAAGGAGAGTGAAATGAAGAAGATAATGAAAAATGAAGAGATTTTTGGGGTTAGCACACAAGTTGTAAAGATTTTAATATCATATCTAAGCATATAAGCAATAACCATGGAAATAAATAGAAGAAATAATACACAAAATTTAACGTGGTTCACCTAGTGTGGGATACGTCCACCAAGAAACAACCAATCTATTGTCATATAGGAAAATACAATGAAGATATACAATCTTCCACACCTTCTTGGATGTACAATAGTTTCTTCCTCACAAATTTCTATTTCTCCTTCCAAAGGAAACTTCTTTACAATTATTCTAATCATCTCTTAATTTTCCCTTCTAACCTTGGATTTCTAGCTTATAAAGGAATATACAAACTTAGGGCACTTTAGCTATGTAATTACAATCATTAGATCAACTTTATATCAAAATTTAGATCTAATTCCCTTGAGTTAAATAAAACAATCACTCATAGGAAACCGATGTCGGTCCCTCCTTGCCTAACCAATACTGGTCCCTAGGTGACGGACACTGGTAAGCTAACTAATGCTGGTTACTTTGTATTCCAGCATGTTCGTAAAGCATACTAATGTGAATAAATTAAGCTCCACAACTCAACAGAGATGATTACATAGTTTACAAAGATAGAGGAGGATTTGAAATTAATGATAGAAAGAAGTAAGAGGGGAAATCAAGTTCTTTGATGGAGTATGAAGATAAGAGTACAAAGGCCCATTAAATATATTGTAGAGAGAAGGAGAAATAAATTAGTTACTTGGAAAAGAGAAGAGAGAATAAATTAAATATGTATGAAGATTAGTTTTTTCTATCTAGAAGTGAGTGTCATGCTTGCTAAAGAAGAAAAGAAAAATAGTGAATAAGAAGGAAAAAATAGGAAGATAAAGAAGATATCTTAAAAGGCTCTTATCAAGAGGCTATATGGCATCCAAAGTTTTATTATAACATTTTTTTTTATGTGTGAATGTAGGAAAAATAAATGAATATAAGAAGACAAATAAAAATTTTTTACAAGAAGACATAAAAGACCAAGAAGCTATTTAGATGAAGTGAACTTACAATAGAAGAAGCAGTGATTTGACAAATAATCATGATGGAATCAGAAAATTCATACTTGTTTAAAGATGAAGAAGAATACAAACTAGTAGAAAAGTAGCTTATGAAGATCCTAAATGCTGAAGAATATTTGTCAAAAAATATGAAGACCAATTAAAATTGAATTGGAAGAAGCCGCAGGAATATGAAGATATATATTAACCCAATTTGATTTTTTATCTAAGAATTGAAGATGAAAAGAAGAGAAAGAATGTAGAGATAGACATAGAAAATTAAAGGAAAACAAGAAGGTGCAAAGATAAATTAAAGGAATAGAAAATCATGACCTTTGGAGTTGAATATAAGAAGAAGAAGAAAATCATGTCAAGAAGACAAAGAAATTGGAAAATAAGAAAGATGACTAAGTGTTTGAGCATGAGCTCAAATCTTCCCACTAGGAAAGTATGATGCAAGACCATCATTTATTGTAAATAGTCAAATGTTTGTTTTCATAAGTACTTTAGGTGTTGGAGGTCCTATTAGGTGTTTAGGCATGGTTTCTAGTCCATTTGGACCTCTCTCGGTATGTAATTAAGTGGATTTTTATTTTCCCTCCAAAATCACCAATTCAAATATTTGAATTTGGTAAGGTTCTGTTTAGGGGACTAAGAGATAAGTTAGAATGAATAAGTGTCATTATTTATTGAAAAAGAGAATTTACAAGTCTTATTATATGTTTACATACTTCTTGATAGGTTTTGGGATAACTATGGTCAATCTCACCATAGCTGAGTTAGCTCATTAGTGACCTAACTACCTCATTTGATCTTTTAATGAAGTTATTCGAAGGAGGGTGATTTGGTAGGATAGGGTTTTAGAAGAGAATTAGATTTTTTTGGCAGAACCCATAGCTCAAGATTTCTGTAATGTACAATTAGTATTATCAATGCAAAGGATTTATTGAGTTAAACTTATAAAAATGAGTATATGAGGTGAATGATTGGTAAATGTTGAATGATTATTTATTATATATGATTTAATGAATTCTGTTGACATGATTAAAATGTTGTCAATAATTGTTTTCTTTAAAGAGGTTGTAGGTAATTAATGAAACATAGGCATGGCACAGTCTTATAGACATTTGTAGACATATCAAGGTATTGTGCTTCTTATATGTCAATGATGAAGTTGATATTAGTCTATAACTATATGGTGGCTTAGTGATTGTAAATATATGCATATTCTTGTGTAAATAGATTATTAAAAAACCTTGGTTGTTAGTGTTATCACTGAATCATAGCACCCTAGAAGATTTCACAAGTGTGTGTGCTTGAACTCACAGTGTGATTGGATAACATGGGTAGTATCCCCAAGTTGTGGGACTTGCTACTTGGGATAGACCTCTAGAGAAAGTTGGTTCTTGGTCCTAAACTACCTTCCACAATCTACTCTAATCTGGGTGAAAACTAATCTATCCTAATCTAACTTTCCAAGGAACTAGGGAGAGAGAGACAACATAAAAATAGAGCCTACACTAAAGTGGTGATACACTAGAAAATAAGTTAATGAGGATAGCTTTCCAATGTGTGCAAGATAGGAGCAAAATGCATGTTAGAAGGGGTGATGAAAGTTCTCCACAGTCTAGTTCACAACAATATTTCATGCATACACAATAATAATTAATTTTTTTAAAAGAATAAATACACACAATATACCTGTGATGAGATTGAAGCAACAAGAAAAATGCAAACAAACATAGTAGGGGAAGATGCTTTCATAAACTTGTATTTTATTGCTTCATGATATGCACAGTTTGATCTGTTATAAGATAGGGGTCTGGATCACCATGCAAGGAGTCCACTATAAGGGCCTGCAGCACATTGGCTTCACAGATAAATTTGACAGATTTTTTCTAGCACAAACTATCCTCCCGTCCAAAAAGAAGCGTTTTCAATATATAGAAAAAGAATGAGAGAAAGAGAAAGACTAAACTCGGATTTTTCTCCCTCCCACAGAAAACATTCATAAATGATCTAGAGAAGGCATGAAAGCCTTTGAGAATCCATTCCCCAATGTACTCAAGCCTACTGGAGAAGAAACTAGACCATACTGCATTAAATTTCAGTGGTTGGGATACCTGGAACTGCACTTTCTCGAGCTAAGAAATACCTCACCAAAATAAATATTTTAGGATCCCATGGTGTAGAGGATGTTGATACCTTTCCAACGGTATAATTTTTTTTGAATTTAGAGCACTAGATCGAAAGTTATACCCATTTGAAAATTTGCATTTAATCCGTACGAGAGATGGTGAAAATGAAAGTTTTACAAAACGGACCCGCGGGCTCGAAACTGCAAACTACACATTTTGTGAAAAAATGCAAAAATTACAAAACCTCCCACAGCCCCGCAGACCCGAAAATTCACTTTGACAAAAAAATCCTCCGCGGCCCAAAAATTCACTTGTGTAAAAAGTGCTCCGCGGCCCCGCAACTTCGCATCTTTGCATTTGGAAAAAAACATCCTCGGGACCATGGGCCCGTGATTGAAAATTACACCATTTGTGAAAAGTTAGAAAAAATCAAAAAACTCCTACAGGGATGCGCTCCCGAAACTTCACATTTGGCGAAAAGACCCTGCAAGCTCGAAAATTCACTTTGCACCATAAAACCCTGTGGGCCTGAAACTACAAACTACGCCATTTGCGAAAAATCACAAAATGCCAAAATATCTCCCTAGGCCCATTGGTTTGCATTTGGAAAAAACTCCTCCTCAGGCTCGCCGATCCACAATTTTCCCATTTGGCAAAAAACCGTCCCCAGGCCCGCTGGCCTACATTTGGCAAAAAATCCTCCCCAGTCCCACAGGCCCATAATTTGCAAAATATGAAGAGTTAGAAGGACTTATTTATATTTTTGGAAATGGGAAGAAATTTCCTATCTGATGAAGATGTTTTTGGCAAACCTTAAGTACTTAAAACATATGAATAAATTAGATTGAATTACTAAAAGGGATAAAAATTGTGTTAGTTGACCAAAAATAAGTATGAGCTTATTTTGGACAACAATTTGGCGACTCATAGGGGACATCTACCTGATAGGTGAAATGATCAATGGCCTTGAAGTATCCATTAGGCATGGATTCAGCTTGGTAATCTCAAATATGATATGAAGTTTGAAGACTTGCATCCTTGAGTCATTGAAACACTGCTTCTGAACTTGGAACTGCCCTCTGCTGCTTGTATCTCATTTTATAAGAAGATCTTGAAAATAAGATTTGTGAGAGTAGAAAATTGCATGAAACTTAGATTTCACTCATTCCTGCAACTACGATCCATGAGGCTGAAGGATGAATGCTACCCCAACATTTGGTTTTAGTTTATGTGCATTTGTTTGAATCTGAACTTACAACTATTGCAGTCAACTATGAGCTCTTTCTGTAACAACTGAAGGGCATGATGCACTGTACCAACTGAATCAATATGGAAAAAATCTATGTAAAAAATATGAAATCATACATGCCTTAAGTAAGACATGCAGGGTGTGCATGAACACTTATTCTACTAAAACAAACCTACTCCTACCCTACACTACCCAAAGAGATGGGAAATTTCAAACAAAACTTGATACCGGTGATGAGAAATAGCTTCCCTTCCTTACAACTTGCAGCCATATGGATGATTTGACAATAGTCAGAGCTGAGATCAGGAGTGGAAGACTTGCTGCAAACTAATTTCCCACTCCCTCCATTAAGGTATCAACTTGAAACAAAACAAATACCTCTTCAATCTGTTTCTCACTTGGTTCCAAAAGGTATTGTTTTTTATCCTTGGCACTTTGAGGCTCTCCTTCATGCTTAGAAGAAAGCATGACTGGTTTTGGCTCCTCTCTTGGCTCTAGTGAAGCCAAGTACCTGATTGGGCAAGGTATGATCCGATGGATGTGCCCATTGTTCTGAAATTCAACTCCAAGAATAGAGTCTTCCTGTAGACCTTCCCGGGTGGATGGTGTGGGAGAGATGATGACATCCTCTTGCTCTTCCCCTTGCTCTATGTTCGATGTGGATTTTGGGAGGTCAAAATCTTCCAAATTTGATTCAAGAGGCATGCTGCAAACTGTAATGTTGTGCTTCCATGTCCTTCTTAGTGACAACAGGCTCTTGTGGTAGAAGGGTGAGTGACGGGGTAGCAAAGGTCGTGATTTTTATGGTCCCTTCCTCATCAAAACACTCCTCCAAATTTGATAAACATTCGAGCTCTTCGTTGTCCTGTTGTGCCAAATATTCTCCCTCCTGTATGGTGACCTTCATATCAACATCATTATCACCATGTATAGCTCCATCTTCAGACATGAATCTAGTGAGTTCAAACTCTTCCAAAAAATCATATTTTTGAAGAGACTGAGTGGGAGAGAAATATACAACTTCTTGTGCAACCTGCTCATAAGTCAGTGCCTCTAAATTCATCTTGTTCACCTCCATGTTATTCTCTTCAACTGGAATTAGAGATGGTTGTTCTTCCTCCTCCTTGCCTGATTGTGTAACTCGAATATGATCATCAATATTTTCAAACAAAGTTTCATCATGGACATTGCATTCATAACATACAGACTATTGATCTTCTTGTTCCACTACTACAAACTTAGCTTCTACCACCCGTGGTCTGACCCCAGCCTCCTCTGAAGGTTTAACCAGCAAGGGGATTTTTTCTCTCCCAAATTTGAGAGCCAAGATTACCAATCTTTTGATAAATTCTTCTATGTTTGGCTCTCCTTGATTGGTTTTTGGAATTTCTTCCTTGCATGGAATTTTGAAGGCAGGGGGAGGAGTGGATGGGGTTTCAACCGGTTTTGCAATTATTTTTGGTGGTGGAGGAGATATAAATTATTATTTTTTTAGGGGATGACTTCTTGGAAGGGAAAAGGGCAAAAGAATTGAGATGCGATGGAAGATTAGAAGATGGAGAAGGGAAATCAACACTTGGGGAGGCATACAATGGGCCTAAACCTTGACACTGCTAAATTGATATTGATTGAGAAAGAGGAAAATAAAAGCTATGAGGAGGTGCACTTACCCATTGACAAGTTTATCTTGCACTTTTCTCATATGCCTCAATATCCTCAGTCCACTGTGTAAGTTAAGGCAGCATTTCAACCATGAAATCAAGCTTCTCCTGTAGGCTATAGTGTCTTGGAAAAGGGCCTTCCCATGGACAAGGTGCCCTGCAACATATTATGAAAGCTTTCATCTGTGCTGTAGCCCTTGACTGAACCATGCCAACCTCCATCCTTTTTAATATTCTCCAGAAAATCAACGTTCTTCACTTGACTGTTGCCGTCATATGCATACCCTTGTTCCTGATATGCTTCATAGCCAAACTGGTTTTGACACTGCTCATATGGGTATGAATGATGGTCGTGAATCTGGTGCAAATACTGATCTGGAGGAGTTGTGAAATACATTGGAGGTGGACTGCACTGCTGCAAGTGTGAATTCCAAGATGGGAATGAAGCCATGTCTGCACAACTTCATGAATGGCAGGATATGAAAGATGTGGAAAGAAGAATGGGTGAAAATGGATGGAAGGAAAGTCTGAAACTTAGGGAATGGGTTGTTAACCAGATGTGTTTTGCATGTGCCTCTAAAGGCTGAAATTTTAACAAGAACACACCAAACTACTAAAAATGAAGTGGTAAGGTGCTTCAAACTAGTCCCACCGGGTATGCAAGAACTGTTAATAGGCAGTTAAGGTTGCACAATGGCTAATGGTTTGCTACTTGGAGTGGAATACCTATGCAATATGGAACTCTAACTTCTGTGATGTCCCACCAGGCGTGCCAGAACTATTATCACCGAATCAAAACACCCTAGGAGATGGCATAAGTGTGTGTGTTTGAACTCACAGTGTGATTGGATAACATGGGTACTATTCCCAAGTTTTGGGACTTGCTACTTCGGATAGACCTCCAGAGAAAGCTCGTTCTTGGTCCTAAACTACCTGCCATAATCTACTCTAATGCAGGTGAAAAATAATCTAACTTTCCAAGGAACCAGGGAGAGAGAGAGCATAAAAATAGAGCCTACACTAAAGTGGTGATACACCAAAAAAGAAGTGAATGAGGATAGATTTCCAATATGTGAAAAATAGAAGAAAAATGCATGCTAGAAGGGGTGATGAAAGTCCTCCTCAGTTTGGAAAATGCATTCACAACAATATTTCATGCATACATAATAATAATGAATTTTTACAAAAGCATAAATAGAAACAATATACCTGTAATGAGATTGAAGCAGAAAGAAGAATGCAAACAAACATAGCAGGGGAAGATGCATCCACAAACTTGTATTTTATTGCTTCATGATATGCATAGTTCGATTTGTTACAAGATAGGGGCATGGATCACCATGCAAGGAGTCCACTATAAGGGTAGGCAACACATTGGCTTCACAAAGAAATTTGACAGAGTTTTGCTACCACAAACTATCCCCCCTCTAAAAAGAAGCATTTTCAATATATAGAAAAAGAATGAGAGAAAGAGAAAGACTGAACTCGTATTTTTCTCCCTCCCACTGAAAACATTCATAAATGATCTGGAGAAGGCATGGGCACCTCTGAGAATCCATTCCCCAATGTACTCAAGCCTGCTGGAGAAGAAACCAGACCATACTGCATTAAATTTTGGTGGTTGTGATACCTGGAACTGCAATTTCTTTATCTGAGTACATTTTTCTATTTTTTACCCACCTTACCTCACTAAAATTAATATTTCAGGATCCCATGGTGTAGAGGATGTTGAGACCTTTCCAACGGTATAACATTTGTTGAATTTTGAGCACTGGATCGAAAGTTATGCCCATTTGAAAATTTGCATTCAATCCGTATGAGAGATGGCGAAAATGCAAGTTTTACAAAATGGACCCGCGGGCCCGAAACTGTAAACTGCACCTTTTGTGAAAAAACACAAAAATTACAAAACCTCCCACAGCCCTGTGGGCCCAAAACTGTAAGTTGTATTATGAGCTTTCCATATTTGAAAGAGAATGCAAGCTTTAAACAAATGCCACATAGTATCAATATAATTCGGCCAAGAAGTAAAGTTTGGAAAAACAAACCATACAAAAATGAAAGAATTCATAGTGGTAGGGTTGAAATAACATATGAATCCAATACCGAGTGACTTACAGATGAGAAAAAGACCAAAAAAAAATATTAAAAGGTTTAAGTCGAGAAAAGAAAGGACATTTAGGATTGGGAATTCTGATGTGACTAAGATCCTCACCAATAGAAAGACCTTGATAGATAAGGCACCAAGGAAAAATGTTAACTTTAGGCTCAAGCAAAGGGTTCCAAGCACGGGAAATCTGACGAATCCAAGTAGACATGGTAGATTATAGGCTTCAATAGACACTGAGCTTTGAAATGGCATGCGAGATAGGACTCAATAGTTGGTAAATTGTATCGGCTTTGTAGTGAAGAAATGTAATATCATGATTCCACCGCCAATCTCCCCACCACACATCCAAATTCTTAAGTCCCAGTTTATGGAGCATGAAATCTAGCATCAACGCTTATATTGTGTGGATAGACGAAAAGATCCGAATTGGAAAGATTGAATTTAATCTCGAGATCAAGCTAGGAAATCCAATCTCTGCGGGAAACCAAATATTGAATGGTATGAATCCCCTTTCAAGATAAACAAAGAGATTTGATGCCTAGATTTTCATCAAGGGGAATACTATCTTCCATGATAATGGGAGACCACTAGATATTCTGGGAATTGAAAGAGATATCAGTGTGAAATCCATCACCAATCCAATATAGCAGGGATTTCACTACTTCAAAGCCCCTACATATGCTTTTGGTGATGAAAGTGCCAATAATATTGATTGGAGCCTTAGTGATAATTAAAGTATGCAACCCTATATTCTTCCAACATTTTTTTCCATAAGGGAACCTGAAGTAATGCAATGTCAAATAAACATTTTCTAGGCTTGAATGCTTGCGAGATATTGCACCACTCATTTATAACATAAAGTGATGTTTTTCCTGTAAACATCCATAATACCCATGCCACCTTGATCTTGGGGTAGACAAAAAATCTCCCAAGCCACCCGACGGAAGCTAGCTAAACCAAAAAATTTAGAACAAAAGGTAATCCCAGAGCATCTTCGAAATTTTTGTAAAGGATTCCTGGTATGGGTACCAATAAGAAGAATAATAAACATGGATTGCTACTAGAATCTTGGTACACACCTTGAATTGACAGGACAAAGAGAGGGATTAAGAAGACCACCGAGAGACTTTATGCTCAACTCTATCAATCACATATTGCCATAAATTATGATAATCACTATTAAAGGAAACAAGAATGCCCAAATTTTTGAATTGTTCTCCACACCCAATCCACTTATAGGGGTAAGCTTTCAACAAGTTAGGAATAGGTCAAAATCTTTTTCGATAGCCCAAAGTGTTAGTCATATGAATTTTGTTAGAACGTAATATTAAGTACCTATAAAAATTATTTTATAATTAAATAATTTAGAACAGTTACATTCTTAATTATTTAATATAAAATTAGTTTTTATGTTTAATTGGTTATTTATTAATCAATTTATAATTAAAACGGGGTGTTATTAATTACACCCCATCACTTGATATACTTCGTGACCCATGGGGTCAAATAAATATGATTGTGGATCTTATTTTTATTCACTGGTTCGGGTGAATTGGCAGGGAGACAAGTGAGGGAAGGGGATTTACTAGACTATAAATTATTATTTCTTGAATGATGGAAAATTCTCTTTTTCCGTGGTTTTTTTCCGCCTCGGGGGTTTTCCATGTAAATATTATGTTCACTGTGATATTTTTTACTATTCTTATTTATTTATTTGTTCACATTAATGTTTTGTTCAAATATTAATTAATGTGGTTATTAAGGTTATTAATATCCTCATCCTAACATAGTACTAGAATGAAGGTATATAATTAATCCTAATGTTATTTAACCAATTTGGTGTGTCAGTTGGTTGGGTAGTTAGGTGGTTAGAAAATTTTAAATAGTCTCCCTTTCCCCTTTCGGGACATATACTATGCATTTGTGCACAGCTGGAAAAGAATTCAAAGGAATTTAATTTACCTCGCGTGAAATCTATGGGTAGAAACGTTTGAGAGACCTATACGTAAAGGTAAGAATATGTTTTAATTATGATATTGTATCATTTTTCTATAGTTTTCAAATGTGTAAGTTGAAAATAATTTTGGGTGCGAAATTCAAGTTAAAATGAAGGTTAAAATTCAGGATACAAGTTCTATCAGAATAGGGGTTTCAATTTTTTCTATTGGTCGAGACAAAAAATTTGTCCCTTGCTAAGGTAAATTTTTTTTATTTTTTTCACCTTTGATATTCGAAATCATTTTTATGTCCCTCCTTGGTACCCCCTTAAAATAAGATACATTTGAATGTTTAAAATTTAGTATAAATTGATTTGTATTTATAAATTGGGTACCTAATTTAATTCGGGACCCTTTAACTAATTAAAAGGCTTTAATAAAATTGAGTTTTCAAACTATAGTTTATATTAATGATAAATTATATATTAAATTTGGTTAAACCTATGCATTATAGTTTATATTTAATATAAACTATATCTTACATTATATAATTTTTTAAAACTATTAAAACCTATGTTATACAACCTATATCATATGCCTAGCAACCCCCTTTAAAAGACTACCATCTTAGAGTGTGCTAAGTGGCAGCCTCTGCTCATATGCCACCCACCCCATTTATCTTACGACATGTGGATGACTTTCCCCCTATGCCCCCCACCCCCCCGTGGGGCGACCCACCCTACCGCATGGCAAGATCTATGTTTCTCCACATCCTTCCTCCACATGCCCCTCCCTGCATGCATAACTCTGTCGGCTTGGCCAAATGATGATGATAATTTCATTTCTCTTTGGGGTATTATTCCCATATGGGTCACGCAGGAGCTTCTTTAATGTTTTAAAATCCTCTAGGAGAGGTAAGGGTGTTGTGACATCGGTCACACCACCATATATTTTGTTTGCAAAATAAACATGTGGCTTGGCCGCAGGCTGAGTTTGGTTGTGAATGTAACTCGGCCTTGCATGAGTTGGCATTTACATTGGCATTATTAGTAGAAATATCCTACGGGCTTGGATTTGCAATATTGGTATTGGTATATAAATCAGTCGCATTGAATTGTTATTCGATTGGGAATATAAATTCGACTCGACTTGCCGAGTTGGTACACCTAACTCGGCCAAGCTAACCTCCCCAGTTTTTTAAATATAGATGTATTATATTTTTTCTTAATTTACTCAAATTAATAATTTAATTTATTTTACTATTATCTAATAATTATAAATAGGGTCAATTATCTCCTTGTGTATTAGATAAATTAGTATTTTAATAGGAAGTGATTTTTTTATGACACGACGATTAAGTCATCATTTTTTCATGTAAAAATAAATAAAATTTCACTCACATTTTGATAAATCAATCTTATTTCCAAACTAATATATTGTATATTTAGAACACTTGTTTGACAGGTCTTTTTTTATGTGAATCCATTGAAATACGATTAGCTTGGTTTGAACAACAACAGGGGGATTCTTAACTATTATCGCTAAAACCTCGTTGTTCTTATTTATTGAAAAAAAATTATGTGAAAATGAGATCTAATCAATTTACTATTGAAAAATCACAGATGTTTAATTCAACCAATTATATAATTTGGAATATAAGAATGAAGGTGAAATTCATGGCACACAAGCTTTGGATAGTCTTGAATGGTACGAAAAAGGATCCGATTGGAAAATAAGCAAAAACAGACAATGTTGTTGCATATCAATAGAGGGTACAAGAAGAAATGGATATTATATTGGAGAGCATGCAAGATGATCTCCTCATTCATATCAGGAATCCGGAAAATCCAAGTGAAGCTTGGATGCAACTGGAATAAATGCATGAAGGTACATAATTATCAAAAATTATAAAGTTGATTCTAAAATTGATGATGACTCCCATAAAGGGAGATGAAAAAGTAATAATTTTTTTAGAAAAAAATAAAAAATAGTAATTCTCATTTAGATGGATGAAAATATAATTTAATTCATGATAATTATTGTACCTTATTATTCAATTGAATATACATGAAGGATTTGGAAATTTCATTTCAATATTAAATTCTACATATCAAACTGAGAAGGACATCCCTAATTTGCAAACTCTTAGTGCTCTTCTTATTCAGGAAGAGTAGGTTATTATGAAAAATTTTGATTCAAAAGATAATGTCACTCAAGCACTTCTTGCTCATAAATATAAAAATCACTCTAGATTTTAAAAAAATAAAAAAACAAAACCTTAAACCACCTATTAAAGATAAGAAACCTGGAATCTTAAGAGTAAGTTTTGATGGTAAATCTTATAACTGTGGTAAATTTGGACATAAGAAAGAATGTAGAGTCAAAAATAAAAATAAAAAAGGTAATAAATCAAAATCAAGATGAAAATGAAAATAAAGAGAATAATCATAGATATAATATAGTAACTCTATAAACTAAATTTGTCACTTCTAAAAGAGAAGTAAATGTGGTATTTGATTATACGGTATTAAATTGAAAAAGAATTTGTTTTTCATTCCCAGTTAACTCAAAATAACTATAGTGTAATTTCTGATGGTTTATTAAGAATGAACTAGAAGTAACTATAGTTGAAAGCATACAAAAAATGGAATATATGTGTTTACAAGTTTTGTTTCAATTTTCAAGTAGTTTATTCAAAAATAGAGTTGTTCATTTTTGGCATGAAAAAATGAGATCATTTCTTTAGTATAATATATGTCTCGGCTTAAATTTTCCACCTATGAAATGTGTGAAGGGTGCTTACATGGTAAGATATCACAAAAACCCTTCCTCAATCATTTTTTGAAGAAAACTCCACATAAATCCATGGAATGTGTCTACAATCTGAGGGTCATTTTGATTCAATATATGGTGTGATTATTCTTGCATGATTTGGTTACCTTTTTAGATATGTCATATATCAATCTTATCATAGATAATGAAGATATATATGTTATTGATAAAATATTTCTAAATTCTAATTATTATGTGATTGCTAAAATATTATTATATGCATATCAAACGAAACCTAGGGACACCTTTGTGTTTGGACTGGAGACATCCAATACTGATTGCATCTAATATATATTTTACAAGATTAATATGTTGAAATTACTTAGTATATTGTTAATATAACATGGTTATTTATTAAAGCATATTGTTATTTAAGTTGTTATACAATGTGTGTTTAACCTATCAAAGTAAATTTTATATATGGTTAAAATTGCAATCAATAAATATTTAAATGCTTATTATGATGTCTATATGGATATTGTGACTCTAAACATGCAGATGTTGTGTTAGATATAAAAGATGTTGGATATGTAGTCAAGTTTTTTGGTACAAGTAACACTACTTGGAATAGTAAAAAACATCCAACAATCTCCATTTATTCTACTTAGGCATAGTATACAAGTGTAATGGAAGTAGCGAAAGAAGCTATGTGGCTGAAGCGGTTGTTGGAAGAAATACAAATGGAAGAGAAAGGAAGTACTCCTCTTCTATGTGATATCCAGATGTGCATTTCTCTTGCTAAGAATCCAGTTCAACATCAGATAATGAAACATATTGAGGTTCATATGCATTTTATCTAAGAGAAAATTCTCTGTGGTGATATAGATCTCCAATACTGCCAAACTAAAGATCAAGTTGTAAATATGTTTACGAAGCCATTGTGGTCTATAAAATTTTACAAGTTCTGTGTAATGTTTGGCCTTTCAGAGTTTTCATTTGTAATGAACACTTTTTCTTCATCAAACTAGGGGATATATGTATGTGTGTATGTATGTATGTATGTATGTATATGTATGTATGTATGTATGTATGTATGTATGTATATCTGTGTGTGTGTGTGTGTGTGTGTGTGTGTGTGTGTGTGTGTGTGTGTGTGTGTGTGTGTATACACACACTAAGTCATTTAACACAGTTATTCCTTCAATGAACTTAATACACAACAATTTAAATTCCACCATTCAAAGATATAGTTCTCTAAAGTTTCTTATGCTGAAAAAAAAACATAATTTTCAACAATAGTTAATTTATACCAGCAATAATTAATGTTCAGAATCCAATCATATATCTTATGATAACCTTATTCAACTGTGAGGGTATCCAGACCCTACTCGATCCCCCTCAAACACTCTTTATGAGCCAATACACCCATTGTATCATTTGGTTAAGATTTATTATAGGCTAAGAGAACTTGTGATGTATTTTTAGTGTACTCTAGAAATCTACCATTGTAAACATCATCTGAATCTCGACACTGTAGTAAAAAGACTTGGTGATAGAAAATGCATCCAGTTACATGCATTATTATGGCCATAGTTATTTGGTGTTACACTAGCAAGCGGTATTCCAAGACTACACATACGCCTATGGAACCTATATTCCCTTCAACTCACAACCATTCTAATCATATTCATCAAGACTCATTACTATTTTTTAGGTAATTAGGTTAGCTATTATGCTTCTGTTCATGTAAAATCATAGCACTCCTCACTATTTGTAATTAAATGATTGATATAGTCAGTTTGATTGCACAACATGGAACTTTCCCAAAGTGTGGGACTTTGCGAATTGGGAAAGATCTCTGAAGAAAAGCTGATTTCTATTTCGTGATCTTAACACACATGCCCAAGTTGCAAATAAACTAACCTAATCCTGCTCTAGATTTTCCAAGGAGACATGAATAAAAGGAAAAAAGAAAAGTAAACCTAATCTAATGGAGGTGATACACTAATAATGAATGTTGAATATCTACCTTTTCTTGGGGATGAAAAGAATCAATATTTTAAAGGATGAATACACACCACATATCAATTAATTGTTACGAATACATGTGCACCAGTAAATAAAATCCATTAAAATATGTAATAAAAATTAGAACATGCAAAAAAAAATTGTAATGAGGAATCTGACAAATATAGTGAATACAAAAATGGGGTGATAATCATCCACAAGTATGTATTATTGCTCCAAGATTGATACAGTGCATTACAATGGGGCCAAGAGGCACAAAAATTTCATTACAATTTAATGGGAGGCTTGAGCTCCATAAATTTTCTCCTATACAAGAAAATAAGGGAAGGGAAAAGGAAAAAAATCCAACCTTTTAAATTGCCCCTCCTTACAATTTGTAGTAGAAATATGCAAGAGAGGAGAGAGAGAAAATGGAACCTGAAATTGCACCAAATCATTCCAAAATCATGATTATATCTCTACAATGAGTGTGGAGTATCTGAAAAATCTTTGCTCCATTAATGATCTTTCCTTATGCATGAAGAAACTAGCTGTGATTTTTACCCTGGGTGTAGCTCCTAGCCCTTGTAGCTTCCGGATGATTTAATCCCCACCAACCTCATAAAATCCCTTCTCAGATCACTCCATGTTGTAGACCCTGAGACCATTTTTACAACTACAAGTTTTCCAAAATGGATAAAAATTGCAAGAGTTATTAAAGTTTTAATTTTGGCATGATTTGGGGTTTCCTCTAATGCATTGAGCTCTTCACTTTACCCACAGAGCGCCCTTTTTCCACCGACCAATCTATGCATTCAATGTCATTCATTTTCAACATGCCAGCTCTTACTTGGCTCGGTGCAAGCCCATTTCCCTATGCACTGCACCTACCGCTTGGCTCTAGCTGGCTAGCTTGGTCCTCAATGTGTTCATGGCGGCTCGTTTAAATCAGCTTTGGTGGGAGTTTGAAAATTTTCGGGGTTTCGGGGTCATTCGTTTCTGAGTTCCCGAATTCCTAAACTTCGGACTCCACTCGCTTCGATGCCTGAAACTTGCGATCCTTGAAACCTAAAACTCACCTGACTCTGAAACACATCAGGCTTGCCACTTCACCACCCTCTTTGGAATTTCAAGTGCATCAACTTCGGGCTTTTCCTCGGATCCACTTCAGAGCCATCTCGCCGCCAACTCCAAAATCATCCCTCCATTGACCTCGAAAGGGGGTTTGAATCCTAAGCTCGCCTTGTTACGCCACATCACCACCACTTCAGAGTTTGGAACGTCCACGTTTCGAATATTTTACCTATCCCACTTCAGGACTTTCACTACCTCAACCCCAAAACAACTGACCCCAAAAATCCAAAGCACATAATCCCTGAAGTCTAAAATACTTCAGAATTTGGGCTCCCACTGCTTCTTCGATTAGCTCTACTCCTGAGCCCTCTTCTGTAACTCGTTTGGCCCAACTAAGCCTCGCCCATTTCTATCATACAACTCTCAATGTCCATAGCAAGCTCCCACCATTCACATGCTCCACAGTGCTCACTTCATATTTCATGGAAATGAGCTCCCCGTTAATTTTTTGGCTTGGAGTGAGTCCAAATTCTCCCATTACGCGACGATCTCGATCTCTTGGCATCGTCTTCGTGATGCATGCATTTGGCCGAGCTTGGGTAGCTTGGCCCTTACCCCTTTTTTCGTAATTTTTGTCACTAAAAAAGTACTTCAGTGAGCCTGAAACCTTGGGCTATCTCTATCGATCGCCATGACGGGGTTGTCTAGTCTTCTAAGCTCCTGCTTCCACCACCCTTCACCCATGACGTCACGACTTAGCCTGAATCGTGAATTTTCCCATGGCCTACTAAGGCCCAAATGCAAAACTTTTAACCCTTTGGGCTTATTTTCTTGAATTTTCACATGTCGGAGGCCTGATTGGGGCTAACTATGGGGATTTTTTTTGGAGTCATCCATATTTTACCTTTTTTTTTTTATCGGATGTGGGCCCAGCTTGGCCAAATTTTCCTGGGGCTGAAATAATCAACAAATTCCTAAGGAGAAATGTATTTAAATGTGAACATCGAAGATACAAATAACATAACATGGATTCTAGGTCATGCGGCTCATGCCCACACCACTTCAGTGTCTCTAAGGTAAAATATGCGTCCACATAATGATTTTTTCATTACATGTCCTCCTCTCTACCTGTAGCAATCTCGAACTTATGTGGGTATTGTACACAGGACGCAGGAGCCGTGTCATGATATTGTCATCGATTGATAGTCACTGCTATTTAATTTTCTAATGAATTTATATTTAATTTATTGAGCGTCATTTAAAAATGACCATAAGGCAGCAACAAGGTACTAGTCACTATGAGTATCTTTTCTGAACTTTTACGATAATAAGTTGTTGTAATCATTTCTATGATTAATCATGAAGTGTAAGATTCATCAATTTTCACTCAACTTTCAAGCATCATTAAAATTTGTTTCCTTGTTAATTATTCAACAGTTATTCCATTAACCATGTTGTTGTTATTATCCCTATGTCAACCTAACTTAATCCCTCGTGGGATAAGTTTTTTGCCAACATGAAGTAATAATAAAAATCTCGATGATTGAATCAAATAATATAGAATTATATCATCTTAGTCATTGGGTAAGTGCATGAAGTTGGTGGACAATTCCGTGGACATAAAAACCTGAAATAAAGGAACCGCGATCGCGGTTCTTGAATTCTAGGTTCGGTAATTACCGAACCTAAAACCGCGATCGCGGAACTCTGAGACAAAATTTAACAGTCCCGCGACTCCTTATTTTCCTCATTTTTCATTTCGAACCATGATTTTTCCTAAATGTTTTTCACTCGCGCTTTTAATAGCACCTCAAAATTGCTCATCGGACTTCTGGAATGCAATAGATTCAACCATGCCGCCAAGACGAGGAGGTAAGTCCCTAATTGTAATCATTTTTTTGCATTTTAGGTTTTTTTTTGCATTTTCATGGGTTTTTTGAAATGTTTGTTTATGTATACAATTTTCTTGTTTTATCAGTTGGTCGGCAAGCTCGAAATCATGCAAACTGTCAAAACATTCCTCAAAACCCACCAAACATTCCTCAAAACCCTCCGAACATTCCTTAAAACCCTCCTCCAAACATAGATCCGCCTCCTGTGGCTCCTTCTATCCCCACTGAGCCAGCAGGAATGCAGGATAATATCATTGGAAGAATTCAAGAAAATAAAATTGTCATTGAGAACCTAATTCAAAATATAAGACAAAATCATGCTACGAATCCATCCTGCATGAATTTAGCCAATACATTGCAAACATTGATTGGCGAGTCTGCAACCAACCAATTACATAGATGGAACACCTTTAGAAGTGACTGTAGGCGGTGGTATGCAGATAAACTATCCCATGCAGCCGTCAAAGACAAAAAAAATAGAAAAGACCTCATATGTGCATTATTTACCAACCCTAGAACCAATGCCCCCTACAATTACTTGCAAACGGTTCCCAATCCATTGGTACCATGATGACAAAATCAAAAACAATTTTTGGGACCGATGGTGGATGGTTTTTTATTATCCACCATGTAACAAAAATGAGGTTCCTCTTTATTTTTTGAAGAAATTATATTGTGAGTTCGTGCTCAATGAGGTCCCGAATTATTTTGACTTTTCTGACTTTTTTGGTCAAGGAGGTGGCTCTGCACAGAGCAGACCTGGTGCACGTGTAAGTCAGCCTTGGATCCCCCATGCCCCAAAACCCCCACTTCCTTTAGTTACCCCTCCTACAGTGAAGGAGGCTGTGGAGATTAATACATTGCATGCATTGAGGGAGCTCACTGACACTCTCACCCAGCATAGACCCAAATTGCATTTGGTGATGTTGGTGGAGGTGCCAGTTCTAGTGCACCACACCACTGTGGATCATGTGGTGTCGTATGCACTGCAGGCGAGACATCATTTGCTGGTTCACAGGATTTCTTTTCTATAGATGAGATGTTGGGGAATGTTTTTTGAACTGGAGCCACTGATATTGGTCTTTCACAGGTAAATTTTAAATAAATTTAAATTATA
Organism: Taxus chinensis; assembly: GCA_019776745.2. Classification (NCBI taxonomy): domain Eukaryota; kingdom Viridiplantae; phylum Streptophyta; class Pinopsida; order Cupressales; family Taxaceae; genus Taxus; species Taxus chinensis. Next base: position 292,050,710 of record CM034155.1, on the reverse strand, counting down.
TATATATATATATATGTATATATATATATAATATATATATGTGTATATATATATATATATATATATATATTTGCCTACGTTGACATGCTAGCTACTACAGCTGGGTGTGTTTCAAATGTAAGTTTCAAGTTGTACAAACTTACATTTTTAATAAATCATTTAATTGCACTAGATTATTATTATAATTTGTTTCACGTGTACGTTGTACATGTATTAATATTTTTCTCTTTTATACAGAGGAGCCTAGCGGGTCATCATCTGCTCAGGGAACTGAGGCTACTAGCACGCCTCACATGAGTTTTACGTAGGTTAGTAAATCTCTTTACACTTTGTTTCTAATTACTGGAAGTTCACGCACGGATTACATGCTTTGGACCTCTGTCGTGTAGATTTTAATATTGATTTGTACATGTTTTTTGTATAGCTTATGACTGCTAGAGAGACTCCTCCATATATGTAGACTGTGGAGGCTGTTGTAGATACTACCATAGCATCTACAGATCCACTAACTGAGGTACACAATTTTTTAAATTTGTTAAATTTTGGAGGTTCATTATTTCTTATTAAACTTAAATCTACAATATCAAATTTTGTAGGTATATATGTGAAATATTTAATTTGAAAATTAATTATTTGTATGTAGCTTACCCCTCATGAGTCTATTGTTGTCCTTCGTGACGCGTCAACAACAAATTGATAGGGATCATGACATTGCGGTAAGATTTCACATGCATTTTAACTAAATTGTACACGTTTCTAAATTTTGAATGTATTTTAAAATTTTGGGTGTTAAAAACTTGTTGTTTATGAATATGCAGGTTAGGTTGCAGGCATGCTTAGAGACACCTAGGACCACACGGATGAAATCCGTAGTGGCATCTCCCTCCACTACTTCCCCAGGTTGTGGACGTGCTACTTCTAGTAGGGCAAAGAGAGGGAAGATGTTTCATGAGTATATTTATAGTCTGGACCTGGATGTACATATGTGGTCATCAGTAGATTCACAGTCCATTGTATATATATAGCCTTTTGCAACCACATGTGGTCCCATATGTACATTATGACACATGCTTATTTCGAGATGTACACATACATTATGAACTTATGTACATATATATTTTAAGAGACGTGCGTCTAGAGAACACTTTGTTTGATTCTTATATATATATCCATGTGTGTTGGTTAAATCATATTTATGACTTTTTCAGTTCTTTAACAAGCAGTGTAACGTAGTTAATCATCATCTTTGAATGGGTATACCAATTTTTCTATATGTTCTTTGTCTTGTTTGTTTACTAATGACTCAAAGAGGATTTCACTATGAGACTTATGTTTGTTTTTCTTGCACTTGGATCAAAGAAATAAATTGGCATGTGAAATTTTTTATTCCAATCTATCGGTTCAGGATATAGTAGGGTAAATTTTCAATTGGATGGAGTATCTAATTATATGAAAAGGTAAAAATAACTCAATTAGGAAATATGTTACTTGAGTAAAGATCCTCGTATAGGACCTCCATTGGGAATATGCATCACGTTGTCAAAATGAGATGAGCCATCCTCATTTTTTGAATAGGTACCCTAAGGACAGGGAATTTTTTAGATCATGATATATGTTGGCCCTATTTATATTGGAACCACTATAGTACCTATTGATTCTCACTCTTCATTATAATACAAGTGATGTGATTATAATAGTTTTTTTACCCAAATCAGTTTCTGAATGGCCTAGTTGTTTCACCAGTTTCAATATGCAGATGTTTAGATAGGACCTGCAAACCACAAGCACTATTTTGATCTGACGATGAGATAGAATGAGCTCTAGATGTATAAGGGTAACTTTTTCTCTTGGTTATTGCGTGGGATTACATTTTGATGAAAAGAGATATGATCGTTGGAGTCACTTGGTGTGTACTAATTTCTTGAAGGTGTGTGAGATCTATTTTTGTCGACACCCCTTAACTCATAAGTGTTTTAAATATAATATTTTCTTATGAGCAATGGTATAAAGATGCTAGATCTATAAAAATGAAACAGTTAATTATATCTAGATTGTATTTTCATAATTTACAATCTTGGATGCTTGCATTGTTTTGTCTTGGAACAATTCACATATCACATCATTCACTTGTGCAATATTCAAACCAATAGATCTATAGGGATTATCTGATAACTTATGGAAAATGTTTTGAAGAGGTAGAGCATGTGTTATTTTAAAGAATATGGTGAGTATACTCTTAAATTGGTAATATGCTCCAAGAATTGTTCTTGTGATGATTATAAGAATAAGCTAGTGAGGCAGGTAGCTAGTTTGGTCTATGACTTGAGGTTTCTTGAATCAGTATATACATATAATTTTCTTATGCGTCTGTAAAGAATATTTCATAGGTGAAATGTGTACATTTCAAGCCCAACCATGGCATGTTATGATGCATTCAAAGTCATCAACTGTCAGGTCTAGAAGTTTGTTTCATTCCAAAATACAAGTATCTGTCTAGTGTCCATTGTGCTACATGACTTGAATTTTTCAAATTTTCTCTAATTTTGTAACCTACATGCCTGTAGGTGTTACTTAAAGTGCTTAAAAAAAATGCTCAATGCCTAATCTTGACAAGAGTACATATATGATAGATTCTTGAAGGTACTCTAGGTGATTTCATGTGCTAGAAAGGCATTTTTTCGACAAGATGAAGCTATATTTGGAGGGAAGGTTGATGATTTTTTGATAATCAGTTTACAATGATATGAAAAGGAGATTCTATAGAGCTATATGATGATGTGTATGATACAAAACACTCAAGGGGACATTGTTTATTTAAAGGATTTTGAGGTCTGTGATGAGTGTATTCTCCAAGAACAAGTAAGGTATGAGTCATGAATGCATTATTTCTTCCCAATACATGAAGGCTACAAACATGTGACTAAATCAAGTTTTGGTGCCTAACAAGTAGAGTTGGCCCAAAGATGAAGGTAAGAAGGATCATTTTTCTATAGAGATGATTGTTTTAGGTATGTAGGTCTGGTATAGTGGATTCTTGAAGGTGAAAAAAAAGCTTTTGTGAGGAATGAATTTTTTTGAATACCTACAAGGTGAATGATGGTGCTCTTACTCAAAGAAAATTTATGATGATGATAAATATCAATAATTTTCAACATGTTCAGATCATGCATATGTTATTCCCAGGGGAGCTTAGTGTCTTTATGCTTGAAAAGAGGCTAAAATAAGTTTTTGAGTGAAATTTCAAGATTTTGAGCTTATTTAAGACATTTGGTTGATGTTTCTAATGAAGAGGTGATCCTATCAGGAGGAGAAAGATGAATAACATGCTGCTAAATGTATGCCTTTGTCATTAATGTAAAAAATGGGGATAAGTTACTTCCGAGCTACTTCGTTCGGGCGTAGTCTCTTAAGAGCCCTGAGACTAAAATATCGTTCAACTTCGACGGGTGACTACTCAGACTCTGTGGCACCTAGAGAGGCCACGTCTGATCTAGAACCTTGGTGTACAGACCCTATACAATAGCCTCTCTTGGTTTTTTCCTTCCCATTTCGGTGCTCTCGCTGTCCTACTGTTTGCAAATGCACGAAATAGTGCAGTTGGAGCCAGTGTAAGGTTGTCAAACGCTATATTTTGCAAATGGTAGGTCGTGGCACCCAACCGACTATGCCGAAACATCTGAGTGGCCAGGTGAATGCTAGAGGAGTTGGTGTTTCGGTGCGCGAAAGGGTCTTCGCTTCCAGGCTACTTCATTCGGGCGTAGTCCCTTAAGAGCCCTGAGACCAAAATATCATTCAACTTCAACGGGTGACTACTCAGACTCCAAGGCACCTAGAGAGGCCTCATCTAATCCAAAACCTTGGTGTACAGACCCTCTACAATATCCTCTCTCAGTTTTTTCCTTCTCATTTTGGTGCTCTTGTTGTCCTACTATTTGCAAACGCGTGAAATAGTGCAGTTGGAGCCAGTGTAAGGTTGTCAAACACTATATTTTACAAACGGTGGGTCATGGCACCCAACTGAATGCATCGACATGTCTGGGTAGCCAAGTCAACGCTAGAGGAGGTGGTGTTTCGGTGCGCAAAAGGGTCGTTGCTTCCGGGCTACTTCATTCGGGCGTAGTCCCTTAAGAGCCCTGAGACCAAAATATCGTTCAACTTCGACGGGTGACTACTCAGACTCCATGGTACCTAGAGAGGCCTCATCTAATCTGAAACCTCAGCGTACGGACCCTCTAAAATAGCCTCTCTTGATTTTTTCCTTCTCATTTCGGTGCTCTCACTGTCCTACTGTTTGCAAACGCGCGAAATAGTGCAGTTGGAGCCAGTGTAAGGTTGTCAAATGCTATATTTTGCAAACGGTGGGTCGTGGCACCCAACCAAATGTGTCAACACATCTAGGTGACTAGGTGAATGCTATAGGAGGTGGTATTTTGGTGCGTGAAAGGGTTGTTGCTTCCGGGCTACTTAGTTCGGGCGTAGTCCCTTAAGAGCCCTGAGACCAAAATATCGTTCAACTTCGACGGGTGACTACTCAGACTCCATGGCACCTAGAGAGGCCTCGTTTGATACAGAACCTCAAAATATGGACCCTCTACAATAGCCTCTCTTGGTTTTTTTCCTCTCATTTCGGTCCTCTCGCTGTCCTACTGTTTGCAAACGTGTGAAATAGTGCAGTTGGAGCCAGTGTAAGGTTGTCAAATGCTATATTTTGTAAACGGTGGGTCGTGGTACCCAACCGACTGTGCCGAAATGTCCGGGTGGCCAGGTGAACATTAGAGGAGGTGGTGTTTCGATGCGCGAAAGGGTCGTTGCTTCTAGGCTACTTCGTTTGGGCGTAGTCCCTTGAGAGCCCTGAGACCAAAATATTGTTCAACTTTGACAGGTGACTACTCGGACTCCGTGGCACCTAGAGAGGCCTCTTTTGATCCAAAACCTCAGTGTATGGACCCTCTACAATAGCCTCTCTCAGTTTTTTCCTTCTCATTTCGGTGCTCTCGCTGTCCTATTGTTTATAAACGTGTGAAATAGTGTAGTTAGAGCCAGTGTAAGGTTGTCAAATGCTATAATTTGCAAATGGTGGGTCATGGAACCCAACAGACTATGTCAGCACGTCCGAGTGGCTAGGTGAATGCTAGAGGAGGTGGTGTTTTGGTGCATGAAAGGGTCGTTACTTCCGGGTTACTTCATTCGGGTGTAGTCCCTTAAGAGCCCTGAGACCAAAATATCGTTCAACTTCGACAGGTGACTACTCGGACTCCGTGGCACCTAGAGAGGCCTCATCTAATCCGAAACCTTAGCATTGTAAATATATACCAGACATGAGCATTGTAAATTCATTCCAATGAACCATCAGGATCGGATCTACTCTGAATAGCAGACAAGATTGCTTCATGATCTGGCTCTCGAACCTTCCAAATAATCTTGTTATTAGGCCTTCCTCGATATCTATACAACTGAATATTTTTTGCTAGAACTAGATGTGAATATAAGAGTATTTTCCTATGTGTCTCAAAGTCTTCAAACACCCAAACAGAGGATTTTTTTAATGGATACCGTCGAAGCCAAGTTCCAGTAACTACCACTGACCCTGTAGGATACTCAATATCTTCGCCATCTATAATAGGAGAAGTCAACTTCCTTCTTTCCTCGATGCATCAACATAAGAAATAGTCGGTTCCTTCTTCATTGTCTTCTGTCGCAATTACTACAAACACATGTCCTACAAAAAAAACCAAGGTTAAACAACTCAAATTTAAATTACATATTAAAATTTCAATGGACATAACTCAATACAAAAATTAAATAAATAACCATAAATACCTTGTTGCACCAAAATCAAAATTTTGTCAAAGTCCTTGGATATTGTAACTTCATCTGCAGAAACAAGTTGTAATGCTTGTGGAGGTTGATAACTAGGAAGCGGAGTTAGAGGCCTAAAAATCCATCCTTCCACCCATTCTTGTGAATCACACTTAGCAGTGACAAATTCGATACAAGATGCACAAAAAAATGTCAAATTTCTTGTCCATACGGCCAACGAAGTAGCATCTGAGCTACAAAATGAGTGCATATCACTGGACCCAGTGAGTGTCATACAATCCTTGTAGTTAGCAATATGTTTTTCCTCTATCAATCAAAAATATCTGCAAACTATGGAATTTTCTTAAGAACCTCAGGCCATGTTGTTAGTACACCATTCTACTATGCTCTTTGCATCTTTTAATTTAGCACCATCTTTGTACTTCAACTCTTCTCTTCCAAGAGTTCTTTTCACACATTCCCCTGCACCGTCATGCTCTCCTTTTCCATGTCCAGCCTTAGTGAAACTCCAAATATGTTACACACCCATCTTGACGTGCATTCTGATCATCCAATAAAACATTCGTGCATTCTTAAACTAAGACATGCAATTATATGACCATATATAATGTTATTTGAAGTGGATGTCCCTATCAGACAAGTTTCCATAAAATAACTGGAAACACCCTTGCACAAATTCAGTAGAATGAGTATAATCATCACTGATATAAATTGATCATTCTCTGTACTGTCAGGAGAATGTAGAAATTCTATATGCACAAAAATGACAACTTGTACTGAGTTGTAATATTGCGATTGAACCTCCATTTGTGGTTATAATGTGTAATTCTCTGCAAAATCGACCACTAAAACAATAGTACCAATAGGAAATGTGTCTTTGCATAGCTTGAATTGTTCATCCAACCATCAAGCTCTATGTGTATGCCTCGCATACTCATAAACAATTTCATCCTTAAATTTTCTCATAAATTAAAAAATGGGCATTTGTTCTGTAACTAGCTCACACCATTTCGACTTTTTTACATCTTTCAACTGGTATGAAACTGATTTATATTTATCAAATTCAACTAAATTATGTCCTATTGTACCTTCAATTTGCTCATGGATGTAAATTTCCAATTTAGGTAATCCGCCGCATGTACTACAACTTCCATCTAAACAATCCTGACTATAAAAAAATTGTCCAACTTCTTTTTCACAAAATATAGTAGGAATGAAATCCCTGGAAGATATTGGTGGAACTTGAACACCACATTTAGATAACATAGTTTCAGAATGAAAATTAGAATGAATACGTATAAATTTAGCATAACGCATCGTAAATTCAACATGTTGCCTACAACAACAAGTGGTACGAGCATGGTTGATTTTCACATAGAATGGTTTCAACATTTCAAAAAAAAATTGACTAATTTTAATTTCCAGATTCTCTTGTTCAAACTTACGAAAAAATTGAGTTTGAGTCATCTCTAAGAAATGCTTTGGATGTGGTTCACGATTAGTAGAACCAACTCTCCTTTTTATAACATCTCTTGTATTAGGTGAAATTCTAGTGTTATCATGCCACAATTTAATAACAACTTCTCTTATAGCATCAGAATTATTTTTTTCCTTACGCGGTGCTCTAGCAGAAAATGCCCAAAAATCGACATTATTGAGTGATTGAAGGATATTACGTCTTTCAATTGCTTTCATTATATTTTTTCGATTAACTTGCAACATTCGACTTGTTTGCGTAATCAAATGTTGTTTTTTTATTGATTCACTTACAACACTAGTAGCAAGTACACGATGCACAATATTACTATCCCTAGTGCGTCTCTTGACACCAACAGTGTGATATGCATCATGAAGGTTTTCAACAATTGTAAAGGTTTGACCACGTATGTTAGATGTTGTCAATCCTAAGGTGTTTAATGTAGGTCTCATTTTAATCAATTTCATCAAACTAACCAACAAATGACATCTTTGGGAATCATTTAAAATTTCAAAATGATTATCCTAAATTTCAGTGGCTTTTCTTCTGATTTGTCGTTCAGAAAGTTTGTCAGACATTGGTTTCAAAATGTTTTCATCAATTTCAATAAAAAAATTAGGTTTCTTACGTAAAATCCTAGGAGGTGTTTTTGTCATATTTTTCTTGTCAACAGTTTCAACATGAATTTCCTTATTCACATTTTCATTTTCTCCTTCAATTTCAACATTTGCTACATCATGAGTATTTAATTATTCTTCAACATTGACAGTAAAAATTTCTTCATCACGAGTATTTAATTCAACTTCAACATTGACAGTAGAAACATTACCTAGTTCTTTATTGCTTACAATAGTTGGGATTGAAGATGAACCTCTTCTAGATTCATGAAGTTTCCGCATTCACTTAGCATTTTTAATTTTGTTGGCCTCTAATTCATTTGGTTTTTTTTTACTTAATGACTTCCTTTTTTGACTTCATTTTTTGTCTCCCATGATGTTTTACTTCCGGTGATAAGAAAAACATGTAGAAAAAGACAGAATTTCATAGTAATTCATACGGTAAGGTCAGAGATTAAAAATCACATGGTAATTCAGACATTAGGATGTGTGTAAATATGATTTATGAACCGTGAGCGTGCTTTATGAACCGCGAGAGCGCTTTATAAACCGCGCTCATGGTTTGTAAAGCACGCTCGCGGTTTATGTTTAAAAAAACCATGATCGCGGATCTATCTGCCAAACCTAAGCCTCAGAAAATCTTTGTTTTTCCCCAACCAAAGCTATGGAAGGTCATTATGAAGTGTAAAAGGTCAAAAAACCTCAAATTTGCTCTTCCAAAGACTTGAACCATGCTAAAAAACTGAAAAATTTTCACAAAAATGGTGCCATCGCGTAGGGGAGACTCTTAGATTCGTAGAAATATTGTTTTTAAAGTGAATAGAATAAGATAAATATCATTTCATAATTTCTTACTAACAATAGGTCTTTAAGACAATTTTTCCCGTGAATGTTCATGTCTACGTTTAAGACTGTAACTTTTGTTTTGCTTATCAAAATATGATAAAACTTATACCATCCCAAGCGTGGACAAATTCTATACACGTTAAAAAAAAAAATTTGATTTCGATATTTTTTGATATAGTTATGGCGGGCAAATGGAAAGCGCTCTGTTTTCTAAATATTTTCAGACCACTTTCACGGAAAAAATCATAAAAAAAAATATTGCTAAAAAAAATACAAAATAAAATCCATCCCAAGATAGACAACTACATCTAACATTTCACCAAAGGAAAAAAAAAAACAAGATTTGGTCATCGAAAATGCGGGCAAATGGACTACAATCTTATAAGTTTTTTCAAAAAAAATAAAATAATTCATATAATTTTAAGTGTTTAATATAGCTAAACTTGTCCATTTTTTACAAAAATTAGTATTTTAGAAACTAGATTCCGAATTCTACGATTCATATTTATATAAATTTTCCTAATTTATAGTGCATGTATAGCTAATAATCCCTACAAGTTGAGATTTCACTGTTTTTTGTAATATGACGTCCACGGATGACCCTATATTTGTCCATCAACTTCATGCACTTACCCCATTCAAGGATAATATATAAGTTCATTATATACATTACCTTCATTTCATACATCAAAGGGGCTCTTGCTTCTTTTCCATTTATACCAAATTTATTTAGCTCATTTATACCTAATCCTTCTCAAGAAGGTTGAGGTCATAAACCCCTAGTGTGATTCACACTAATTATTTCTTAGAGAAATATCTCACTACAATAGACATGCTTGACCTTTATTTTTCTTAATGTCATTCTACAAATTTACCCTTGTGAATCCTTTTATAGTACATGAGACATCTTATGATTATGAAACCTTTCACATAATACAAATCCATAATAATTACTTCACTGTGTTGATTAGTAGTACAAATATGATTGAGTTACATTTATAATGATCAAATTCATCTCATAACAATCAATAATTTATAATACAACATAAGTGACCATTGAAAATGGTCATTTTATATAACAGTCATAATTTCCTTCGAGTCTAATAAGTAACTCCCACTCTACCTAATCCTTCCACATAATACAAATCCATAATAATTACTTCACTATCTCTGTAATGCCCCGCTGGGCATGGGCTTCCTTTTCTGCTACCTGCCCCCCCCACTGCCACCTTGGCCTCCTCCCAACCACCCAACCTGCCATCCTTTATGGCAATCTATGCGACCTACCTGGCGTAAGGGAGAAGTTGTTCCACGAGTTGTTTTTGTTTTGTCCTTTTGGCAAGTGGTGTGTGGTTGGGCGCCTCCACCAACTATCTTCATTGTTTGACAGGCCTACTGGTTCACCAATCTATCATAATTTATAACCCTGTCACCTCATTTTGTCCTGCTCACACAAAGAAACTTTGATGGCCGTGTAGCTTGCTTTGGCGTGTTCTGGATAGTGGATTCATTGATGGTGAAATGAATGTTTGTCACCCTGATGTTGCGTGGGTGGGTGTGGATCCTCAAAATCATGTTGTACAGGTAGTTTCAGTGGAGCGTAGAACTGAAATTCTCCTGAAAGTGCCGTGAGGAAGTGATTGGCTATATGCAGCAGCTACAGGGTAGAGAAGTAAACTTATCCCAGAAAATTAGTGGCCTCCAGAGAGAGTTAAGTGCGACAGCTGCTGTAGGGCGAGCCCAAGGAACCATTGGTGTTGATCCTGATGTTCTGGTTGCACGCGACCACAGTCGTGATCAGTTGTTGCAAAATCTTACAGCTGTAGTAGAAGAACGAGATAAAGTTTTAGTTGAGCTATCTTGCCTTTTCATTTTGGAAATTCACTTCCATCCAGCATGCGCTTGGTGTGGTTTTCCAGTCACACGAGGAACTAGAAAAGGGAGGCAAGGAAGTGGTGTTAGTGTATGTGGCGGCTGACAGGGACAAGGAGGTCATTTACACCCTCAAAAGATGTGGCCAAGAAAACTAGATTGATGGACGTTGTGATATGGAATGCTTTGAAATCATGCTAAAGATTCTGCCAACCAACTAGCTCGCAGTTCCATTCGAGCCCTCCTCTACCTTCGATGTGCGAGCACAGCTCTTTAGCAGCTACAGATCTGGTATTTTCGCTCTGGCTTTTGTCGGCTCCGATGGTAAACTGCATACTAAGGATGGTTTTAAAATACTGGTGAGTGGGGTGTTGATGCTTATCCTTTCACACAAGAAAGGATTCAACAACTTGTTCATCAATCCCTACACAGGGCTTCCAACCAGTGCGTGAAATCTCTCTTGACAACAGATACAAGAGAATTTCTCATAACACCCCATGGAAAGGAGGTGGCAGATCACACCCACGGGCACAGGAGATCTATGCAATGTTGGAGAAAATGTCTTGGGAGATGAAGGTAGCAGGATATTCTTCAGATCTAGAGCATGCACTGAGTTTGTATCTCCAAAATCGGTTATGTGACAGTGAGAGTATTACTAGAAGACCTGATGAAATTTATTTCTAAGATTCTCTATTGCTTTCTTACTTGTTTACGATGTAACTCATGGAAGAGAATCTCATAGGGGCGGATCTGTTTCATATCAGAGTATTTATGAAGCACTTTTTTCTTTGCAATGATATGAGCTTCTTCAACGAGTCCTGAGTTAACAGGCATAAAGGTCTCTGTTGGAATTATCATACCTTACAAGCTACAGCTGTAATGTTTGCACCGAGTGTTTGATGCTATCCTCAATCTGATGAAGGAAAAGGTTTATGTATCAATACGGTAGATGCCTTTCAGAGCCAGGAGTGATGTAATCATTATGTCTTGTGTCCAAGCTTCAAACCATGGTTGGTGTTTAGCTTTCTAGCGCAAGTGCTCTCGGAATGAGTGGTAAGCAGTTCGACTCTCACCCCCAAAGCAGCTGCATTGAAGCAATCTAGTGTTTGGACATCCACCTATTGCATTCTTCTAGTCATGCCTTCAAAAGGGAATCCCGGTGTGGTATATTGCAAAAAAGACCAGTGAAGCAGAGGATAAAGCGGAGGGCATGTGGCTGTAGCAGTTCCTGCTAGATGTTCACGATTGGTGGATGCGTTAAAATAGGCAAGATAGACTAACCATATACATAATATGCTAGAAGCTAACAGACCTCTTAAAATGAAACATTTCCTTTCTAGAAATTGGTATAAAATTGTGATTTTGTGGATTTGTGTTCAGTATATGGGTAATAGTTTGTTATTTCTGGATTTGCCTCCATTGGTTGTCCTTGTTGAAGTGATCAAACCCATTTATATATATATATATATATAAAAAATGTTCTCGGTGTTTATGCTTCGATTAATTATATGGAAATATATATATATATAATGGTACTGTAAGGATAAAAATACCCTGTGCTAGAAATCAAGTCTTCTGGGTACGCTGGTTTTAACAACTTGTCGGCTTAGATATATATATATATAATCTTAAGTCACTTCCTTCTACAAAAATGTCGCTATTTCTTTTGTGAACCTGGGTATGTAATCGCCCCTGGAACGTTGCAGCTTTGACTAGTATTGGGTTCCTTTTATGTTATTGCCCTAGAGGAAAATATACAGTTAAATTATTATTTTGTTTATGATAAGTGTAATTATGCACTTCGTGTATTGTGCAAATTATTAGGGTATTTGGAAATTAGAAGATCAATATATATGCTTGTTAAGAAGGAAGTTTTGGACTGAAAATATGTCCTGGGTTGATAGAAGGCATATCTTTGATCTTGCTTTAAATATTTTTAAACCTTCTGGGTTGTATGGCTTCATAATTATTGTTTTTGGTAGGCCGACTTTCACTCAGTGAGCCTTAATGTTTTAATCACCCTTAATCGGGTATATGTGTATCATTTCGTTGTCTTGGTGGGCTAAGCCGAGTTGAAGTGCAAGTTCAATTTTTGTTACGAGTTTAGAAATTGGCACTTTTGTATAAACCCAAACTGAGAACTTTGGGGTCAATTATATATATATATATATATATATATATTTGGGTTTAGACCTTTGTGTTTTCGATTATGTTGTTAGGTCCTTAATGGGATGAACGCTTAGAGTGTTATTATTTTTTTAAAAGGGCATGATTTTGATAGAATCCCCACTTGACCCTACTCTCCTTAAGAGTAAAATTTGATAATATTATGGCCTTATAGTGTTATGAAAATTGAATGGATGTGTTTAGAATTCTAGCTTGCTTAATGGACTTGGTTAGTCATGGGGCTTGTCTCTATTCCGGTCTTGGTTATGTCTAGTAGGTAGGCTGCTAGGCAATACCTATTCCAGACATTGTTTTTCTTTGTTTTTCATCCTTTCCACTCATCCTTATTAAGCTATGAAGTCACTCGTTAGATAAGAAATAATGGTTTGAGTTTGAATATAATATTTTCAGCCATTTAACCTTTTGTTTACATGATGGAACTCTCTTCTTACCCTCGTTGTTTACTTCTAACCTATTAGGCCTATGGCCTTCTAGAATGATTGTTGAACTATTGTTTGTTTTTGGTGACTGGTTTTCATCTTTCGACTTCACCTAGAGAATGTTGATTGATGGGCAGCATATTAGATTTCGACCACGTTTTCTACTGGATTACATGATTGAAATCCTAATACTCTCAACTCTTTGTTCTAACATTATAAATTCCATAGTATTGCATATTTTGGTTGTCTACCTTTTGTGGTTATCGAGATATTGTTCATAATTAAAACATAGGGCTCTCTTCTTAGTTGGTATGGTGAAAATTATATCTTTTTTCAAAAGGTTGTTAGAGGTTAGAACTTTGATCCATTTCTTGAAATAGAATGTTTCCTTTCATGGTATTGTTAGCTAGTAGCTTATTGTTCCTATGTATAGTCTTATCTTGCTCAGTTCTCATGAACTGACTCAGGTTATTAATTGTTGTAGATGGCTTACGTGGTTAGATGATGGAAAGACTTGTAGATTATTGCATCAATCTTGGTTATGATGTTCCTTTGTACGAATGAGTATTATGTTATAAAATTTGGAAAGGTCCTTTGGACATTTTAGAAGAAGGGTCAGTGCCTTAGTAAATGTATTGTAGAGTATTGTTGTTGTAACTGTTGAAACTTTGGTTTGTTTGGTTATCACGTGAAAGATGAAATTGATTACCGCTTGGTTACAGGATATTCTAGTGTATTTTAATCCTTAGAATAGTAGTGGGGCATGTCCCATGTTATTACTCTCTTGCTCCCTAGTCATGGTTCAATAGAGATGGTATGTCCCTTTGATTTGTGCATCATGTTGGAATGATTTGATATAACCTTGTTTTGTTTTTGCAAACGAGTACTGTTAAGCTTTTCCCTTGAGTTAAAATGTTGAGTTGTAAATCCTCCTAAGGCATAGTAGCAATGAGTTTGTGAGCACTATGAAGTGAGCTGGATAGTCCTTATAAAAGTTAAACTAAAAATTTATATATATGAATATATATTAATGTAGATGTGATCTACTTGATAACCTTTGAGACCTGGAACAATCAAGAGGAAACTATCTTTTGTAGCGAAATATGATTACTTATTTTGTTCCCGAGCCAAACCAATAGACACTATCCTGTTATGGTGAAACCTTAAATGATCTCATGGTGAAATCAATGGGTAGATTTTAGAAGATGATAGGATTTAATAAGTAAGAGGGAAATTGATTAATAAAACCTTAAATATCTCTCTATTGTTTGAAATTTTCTCCTTTGTCAAACTTAATTAAGTAAAGTCTAGATGGAACATTTAACCAATCTTGATAAACTCTTAACCGTAATGAAAGACTGATAGTAAACAATGTGACCCTGAAGCTAAATTCTGTTGTCCTGTTCTGTTAACCCTTGCCTTGATTCATGGTGATATTTTTTAAGCAAGGTCAAATTTTGATCCTTAAACAAGAAGGTTATTGTTATGAACCCTAAGCAGTACTTTTCACTCATTCGGAGCTTATGCCTTCACCTGTGCAGTAGAGGTGTGGAACATGTGTTAGTGGCTTGAGTAAGTTTAATTTTAACCTTGTAAGAAATGGAAAATGTTCTAAAATCAAATGAATAAAAAGCTTTTGACATAAAATTGATGATCCTAGTTTAGAAAGCTTGGCCTTAAGCTATTTATTCAATAATTGAAAAGAAAGAAGTTCTCCCTTGTGAAAAGAATTGTGTGAATCATTACATGAAATTTTATAAGAACGTAAGTTAAGAATTAAGAGACATTTTAGTAAACAAGAAAATTTAACAAGAATTTCCTCATGGGATGCCTTAAATGTAAGTGTGTCATGTGTTTGGACTTCCATGTTGTCTTGTCAAAAAAAAGAAAAAAAAAAAAGAATGTATTGTCCTTGATAGTTGTGGACGTTTCCGTGCTGCCTTTATGGTCATCCTTGTATCAAGTTGTTCTCAGTGTTGATTGTATCCTTGGTGATGACATGTTGCGTCATGTTATGTGTCAAGCAAGTCAAAAAAAAAGTTATCCTGTATTTCACTGTGTTGTTTGTATGTGGTTTTCGGTTCGTTACAATCTCGATTAGTAATACAATTATGATTGAGTTACATTTATAATGATCTAATTCATCTCATAACAATCAATAATTTATAATACAACCATAAGTGACCATTGAAAATGGTCATTTTCATATAACATGCATAATTGCCTTCGAGTCCAAATGGTAACTCCCACTCAAAGGGGTTCTTGCATCGTTTCCATTTATACCTAATTTATTTACCGCATTTATACCTAATCTTTCTGAATAAGGTTGAGGTCATAAAACCCTAGTATGATTCACACTAATTCTTTCTCAAAGAAAGAGCTCACTATAATCAAAATGCTTGTCTTTATTTTTCTTAATGTCATTCCACAACTTTACCCTTATGAATCCTTTTACAGTACATGAGACATCTTATGATTATGAAACCTTTCACATAAGAAAAATCCATAATAATGTAATACAAATATGATTGAGTTACATTTATTATGATCTAATTCATCTCATAACAATCAATAATTTCTAATATACCCATAAGTGACCATTGAAAATGACCATTTTATATAACAGGCATAATTTCCTTCGAGTCCAAAAGGTAACTCTCACTCTACCAACTAACATATTTATTCACAAATCAAAGGAGAGACTAAAATTAGTCCATTTATATTAAACCCAATATACTAAAAATTCAGCATGTATTCAATCACGAAATAGAGATTAGATCCTCGTTTTGTAATACATAAAGATCTAGAAATCAAATAAAAGTTAAACAGGATATTAATTGTCTTTAAAAAATAGGCTATTATACTACCTTTAACAACATGCAGAATAATTGATTTCACCTTTAAACAAGTAAAAGTGCATTCATTTCAATTGCATAGAATAGTACAACAATAATCAATGTGTTAGAAAAAATTCTTTTTTCCAATCCAAAATACTTTAAAACCCTGAAAATTAGAAAAAATAATTTCCACAAGCTCAGTTCAATTTTAATTGGCATGGTTCAGCACCTCTATTTCTAGATATTTCTTCAAGAAATAAATGATTACCTATTGTTGACCTTAAATCTTATAACATTAATTTTTGCATGCACATCTTACAGAAATGGTCTAATGGAATCAATCATGAATCAATCATTTTTTATCTTAAAAACTTCAAGACAACATAAACTTAAACTTTAATTATATTTACTTACGTAACATTTCACATCTCATTCACAATTCAATCTATTTACTAAGCTTTTCAGGTAGGGAGTTCATATTCCCTAATACATTAAATCAACCAATTCAGTTTCCCTTGAAATTTTCAGAATAATAGCAAGTCCTTACCTAATATTTCTGCCATTCCATACCATTCAGAACAACAACATACAACTATCACATAACCCATGATTTTCCATTAAGTTCTCAAATCTAAAGTTTGAAAAAATAAATGTACAACAAACTCGCTTGATATTCAACAATACTATAGAGTTCCACTTACCAAATTTGATTAGTTCAAACCTAAATTTGGTAACAACAATCATAAAAATATATGAATTCCCAATTCTCATATTACTAGCCAGCCAACTCAAGGGAAAGAATAAACATCCCAAAAGACAAACATGCGAGAGTATTAAGCAATCCTCATCTTGGCTATTGATGAATGGAAAAGCACCAAGTCACAACGAATAGGTCATGAATTCTTCTTAAGTTATCTTATAGAGGAGCTTCAGGAAGTCTTTATTTTAGGTAAGGATAAAAGAGGAAATTATTATCCCGCTTACTGAGTCACAATTTTTAAACAACGAAATATGCTGAATAAAAGATTTGAGCCCT
This sequence comes from Taxus chinensis, assembly GCA_019776745.2. Classification (NCBI taxonomy): domain Eukaryota; kingdom Viridiplantae; phylum Streptophyta; class Pinopsida; order Cupressales; family Taxaceae; genus Taxus; species Taxus chinensis. Next base: position 292,033,599 of record CM034155.1, on the reverse strand, counting down.
TATGTGTTTTGCTGAGTAGATCATCCCAAGAGAAAATATGGATTCGAACTCCTCCGGCTTTGCCCCATCTAATACCTAGGAGCAGGGTGTCTTTTTAAGAAGTAGCACACTCCTACTCGACTGAAGTGTCCATTTAGGGAAAGATCATAAAATAAAATCATGAATCATTCCTCAAGTCACTACGTAGATTACTGTAAAGTTATACTCAATCATCACATGTTTTTATCTTAACCATTCAGTTATTAACGAGGTTAGTTATTGTCTAGATCCTTAGTTGTTTGGCTTGTGACCAGGGTATAATTTAATATCTGACAATATTTCCACTTAACCGAGCTCGAACGTGTATGTGTGTGTGTGTGTGTGTGTGTATATATATATATATATATATATATATATATATATATATATATTATATATATATCTTTTATCATGCAAGATCAAACACGTATTTCTTAAAAACCTTTGCTTCAGCATACCCATACAGTCCCGTTCTTTCTTGAGAGAAGCCCTCGATAGAAAACTAAACCCAGGAAAAAATAATACCCAACAAAGAATAATAACACATATCAATAAACCAAAAGTTTGCATTTAAAAAACATAACCCAGCAAGAATAAAATCACAGATAAATTAGTCTAATATTCACATTTAGAAAACATGACCCAGTATCAAATAAATCAACAGAAGGTACCCATTTGTTTCGAGCTAATAACTAAGGATAAGGGTGCAAAACCATACCTTGATTTAATGAAAACTTCTGCATCTTCTTTTGCAAGGTATCTTCAGGTCGAATAACCAAAACAAACAAGCAACAACGGTTTTCTCCCAAAGAGAAAAATCCTTCCACTTTCCCATCTTTCTTCCCAAATTAAAATACTCTAAGATTACCCTTCATGCATGGCTCCCAACAAAGCTTCACAAAACCAAGAATCACATGCAGAGCTCAGAGAGCTCAAAAACAATGAATCAAAATGGAACTCAACTTCAAATGAACAATAGCTCTATGGGGAAGCTTCGAGTTCCCAAACAAAGCAGCACTAGTTTCTAAATGCATCCAAACAATCTATGCCACATATTTTTTAAGGGCATCTCACCACCACTACCCTCTATGACTCCTCCTAATATGGCGGCAATCTTTTTCCTTACTTAGCTTTTTATGTCATAGTAACTTGCCAAATTCACCCCATAAATCGGTCAAGGTAAAGAAATTACACAATTAACTTATGCATCCCTAATGCAAGGGAGAAATTATTAACCATAATGATAATCACCGCAACCCCCAATAACTAGTATCTCACTCACATGTTGGTTGATTGTTTAACCAGGTTGAATTATTAAGTAACCAATTTGCATATCATATAGAATTCATGGGTCAATTTGACTAATGAAAAATCATAACAATTAAAAATTCCTTAAGCATGACGAGGTCCTTGGTTGTGACAACATCATAACCATTCAATAATATCCCATGAGATCAATATAAGACCTATCAACTTAATGTCCATAAAATTTAGCAATAAAATTTTATTACAACAAGACCTCATAATCATAAGCAACTAGGGAACATAATCATGGTACCACCTTATTCGTAATCATATTATGTTTATCTTGTTTTAATACCAACATCAAGAAATCATGATCATCAGTGAACAAGGTCATCACAATTCCCTTGGAACATGACCACATTAAACATTTTATGATCATACAAATAAATAATTATATTTTAAATAACTGAACATCATAATCTAAATCAAAATAATTATTCCATATTCCCAACGTAGAAACATAGCCCTCCAAGATGGTAACAAAAACCTTTATATACGAAAACCAAGGTAATGCACACCCATACTACAAATATGAAAATTCAATTAAAACCTTAAATAGTTTGGGATTTCATGACAACGGAGCTATAATGATGTCATGCATACAGTTGTGCAAGAGCACACATACCCTTTTGGCTATGCATATGTGTGCATAATAGTATGTGGTACATCGTAGTGGTTCCAGCTTCCATGTACTCACAAATTGCTTAGTGCTACAATTCAATTTAAGACAACATAGTATGAAAATGTGGGATGTGACATACTTTCCTCCATAATAAATCATCATCCTGAAGATTTTACCTCATTAATCATAATCATAACAATAAAAACATGTTATATCCAATAATCTTGGAAGAACAATCATTATTTTCCATAAAAAAATATAATTTTCAGATCTAAAATTCAAATTTATCAACTATAGCAACCTTTTATTCTATCATTCAAAGTCACACTGTGGTGCCCACTTAAAAACAACCACTTGAGACCCAAAATACAACCTAGGATTAGTTAGGAAAATTATGGAATAATTTTTTTTTTGTATAAGAGTGTCAACAACCAGGTTACAATGCAACAGCTAGCACAAACAAGAATTAAGACCAACTATAAAGACTGACTTATAAATTTCCTTTAGCAATCATTATTAACAAGGCACAAGGCCAAAACAAGGGGTTAGGTTAATCACTTAGGTTAGAAGGGTAATTTCTCACTCATCCACTCTCTAAGTGACTTAATGGGTTCAAATTGTTTCTTCACAAAATTAAAGGCATCAAAACTTCCCTAAATAATTCCCATTGGATAGGAAATTTTCTCACCTTTCCAATGATATAAAAATTTCCTCGTAACTCCTTATATTTTTCAAGTTATGGGCTGTGGACTTTAGGAGGAAAATTTTCCCAAGGGGGAGTCCGTGGGCTTAGGGAGGAAAATTTTCCCTTGCACGGGCCGGCGGAGCGGGGAAGAATATGGAACTTTTTCCTTCTCGGGTGCAAAAGTGCGATTTACCTCCGCACACCCACGAGCCTGAGGGGACACGTGTTAAAACCTGATTGGTCGAGAGGAGCTCCAAGCCATCGGAGCGGATAAAAACTTTAAGTTTTTAGGTCACAAAGTGCAACGGGATCAAATTGATCCATGCCTCTGCCGACTGCAAAAATGCCACGTGTCACTCTCTGATTGGCGCAGGGAAAAACAGACTAGCGGGGGCAACTAGGAATTTTGGATTTTAGGGTTAAAAGTTCAAAGGTGAAAATTTACGTGCGCCTCCGCCTAAAGAAATTTTATGCCGTGAGTCACAACCTCATTGGTCACGGGTCCACGGGCTATCGGAGCTCTCAAGGATTTTAAGATTTTAACAGGTTAAAATATCAAAGTTAAAAGAAGTTCCACGCACCCGCCGAGGCTAAAAATGCCATGTGTCATCACGTGATTGAATGCAGGCGACAAGGCGGTGGGTAAAACTTAGAATTTTCACCAAAACAAAAAATAAAAACTTCAAAGGAAAATTTATCTCCACTCCTCCACCATCACCGAAAATGCCATGTGTCATCCTGTGATTGGATGTGGGTCGGTGGGGAGGCCGGGAATATTAAGACATTGAGCCAAAAAGGTTTAAAGTTTAAAAAGCTCGTGCATGCCCGTGCGTCCGCAAAAAGGAAAATCCAAGCCAGAGCGGGGATGCGGGGCCCCGGAGTCAAAAAGGAAATTTTTCCAAAAAGGAAAATAAAGTTAAGTTCAATATTTCTCCCACGCCTCCGCCGAGCCACGTGACAGCACATAATTGGTTGCGGGTTAGTGGGGATGCGGAGAAAAATGGGGAATTTTTCCCAAAGGCAAATTCTCAAAAGGTTAAGTTTTAAAATGGGTCCACCCCTCCGATGTCCCTCGTGGAAAAATCCAATTGGATCTGGGATGGCAGGGCCACAGACATTTTTGAGAAATTTTTCCAAAGTTAAAAAATTAAAGTTTAACAGTTAGATTTATTTTTTTTGAAGGCCAAATTGAAGCAAAACTTCAAATGGCCATAACTTGTGAGAGGAAGTTTAGATTTGGTAAAACGAGGACTTTTTAGAAATCTCTCAAAGTCTTCTTTGCACAGGAGTAATCAATTTTTTATTTTGACAAATTTTAGGTGATTCAATTTTGACGAAAACAATCCGCAGGCTTTTTACAAGGCAAACTTGCTAATTTTCTAACTTAGCAAATTTTTGTTTAATTTTTGGTCTTCTTACTTTCTCAACATTTTAGATTAGACATGGGAGACTTGTTCTTGGATAGGATTTAGGAAGATTTTCCAAGGTTCAATTATTTAGATTGAGTTGCAATTGAATATTTTTTACATTTTTTGACAGCAAAACGGCTGTGCAAGTTTCAAATTGGATTTTATAAGGTTCTCAGGGATATTTCTTATGTGTTATGGTCAAATTGAGTTCCTTAGGACCTACTATGTCTCAATTTCAATGTTTCATATCTTATTACTTGTTGCAAGTTTAAACTATTCTAACTTTGCATTTTTGATAAATTAATTGCCAGATTTGAATTACAAATACATAAGAGATCATTAACTAAAGGATTTATTAAACATTTTACTATCATCCAAGCATGGGAAACATCATTTCTAAACTGATCCTAATGCATTCAAATGATTTAAACAACCATTCAAGAGAAAAAATGCAGCCTGACTGATTTCCAAATTTCAACTCATTTCAAGGAGAACAAAACATTTTCATCTCCTTCACACGCATTCCATCTTTCAAACATAGAGATTTTAATTCACAACAGCAATTAAATTTCAATAGCGACAATGCAACTTTGAGAAAAGTAGATCATTCCTTTGTTGATTTCCAACAAACAACTTTACAACTTATCTTCTTTCTTTTGATTTCAACATACAGTTTACAAAATATATAAAATTCCTTTCACATTCTTCCAATACAGAGAATGAAAATGTAAGTCTCTTTACATTTCACTTTTCAATTTCAATATCTTACATTATCAATACAAGTGTCTTCTCATTGACAAATATTTATACAAATCATCCACTTCAAAGTGGGAAATGTTTACAATGAATTTTCTACAATAACAAGGGACTGTCAAACTATCCATTTCTCTTAGCTCCAAAACAGACAACATGGTAGTTTATCTCACCTTTCATCTTGATCACAACAAGAAAGGGGGGAAAGGAAACGCTCTCCACCAAACCAAGATATCCAATGAGAAAGGAGAATCCATCCTTCCTCATTGGCCCCCCGAGCCCCAACCATAATGAGATAAGAGATGAAAATCAACTCATGGAAACAATGGCTTCCATAAAAATACAATCAGCATTTTCACATTTAAAACACAGTTCAAGAAAAATGTAGTTGACAACTACATCAAACATAATACAAACAAAACTGAGGCTTCTTCAAGCAATCAAAGAAGAGCAAGGAACTATGGGGGAAGCTACTTATTCCTTCCAAATGGGAAACAGGAATCCACTTGAGCAACCTGACAAAAATAATTCCATCTCTCATATCCTTATGCCCCCCCCCCCCCAAACTTCCTCCCTTATGCCCCCCCCCCCCCCCCCCAAAGTTTCTCCCTTATGCCTCCCCCCAAGAGTAAGAAATGCAAGCTATTTCTTTTCCATGGTGGATCCCAATCCCACACTCCCTCCACAATAAAACTGATGCCATTGGCATTCCCTTATGCCCCCCCATATTAAATTCCCCATGGCCTTCTCTTACACCATATCCTAAGCAGTCAACCCAACCAGCCAACAACACATAACAATATTCACCATTTCGTGCATGCATATAAAGAGAAAGAATAATTTCAAAAGGCTCAAGTTCCTACCTCTCCATATTGGAATTTGTTCCAATATCAACAAGCTTTCCAATGCCCAAAAATACAGTCCAAAATCAGCAACAACAAACATGCAATGATCTCCAATCTCCTTCCACAAGCAAGAACTCTAAAATAGCAAGAAAATTCACCCCAAGAGAAATATAAAAAGTTTCAACAACCCAAAACAAGCAAGGAGTTCGAATTTTAAAGGAGAGGGAAGAGAAGAGGATGATGTGGATCCATGTGGGATGCCACATCACACTTCCTCAACCCCAAGGTACCAAATTCAACATCATTCACCTAAACACAATAAATTAAATTGATAGATTTACTTACACATTCCAAAACAACCCATACCCCCAAAATGAATTAATTTAAAACATGTAAGAGAAGTGCAATTAAAACTTACAAATAGTCATTTCAAAATACATTAAAAAGGTCTAATTTCAACCTCCAAACCATAGGTACAGTTGGTGAATAATTTTAAGAGGTGTGGGACAAGTTTAACTTGTCCCACAAGCCTCTAAATATAGCCTCCCAAGGACAAATTCGAATTCCTAAGAGGATGAAGTGTCTTCACACTCCAAAATTTGATTTGCATTCTCTTACATATCCCTTACACATTCTTACACATTTCTTACATCATTCTTACATGTTTCTTACACACTCTTACAACATTGCATTTAAGGGCAACAACTTCATTTAATTACATTCCTATGACATATTTATTTATTTATTTATTTAAACACATGGTTATTCACAACATTAACACAATCAAAAAATCACTAATGAAAAGGGTAACACATCACAAAATAAACACATGCAAACATTACTAAAATGGAATCACATTAAAGAAATACATGAAACCCCTTGGTCACATTTTAAAGGTGATCGCCCCCCATGGGAATACCTAACAGACACAAACACAAACACAAACACACAAACATATATAGTTGCCATGGTGACCTTATTGATTTCATCCAAAATTCTATTATGGTTGGTTTCCAGTCCCTCAACATTATTGTGATATTTTACCCTACAAATAGATTAAATACCTCCTCGGCCTCATGGCTATATCTGAACATCCAGAATGATATAAACAACATCTCAATACCATCTATACATATGAATCAAAACAACATCAAGAAATCGAACATTATCATTTTCAATTTAATTAAACAACTATATCATCATCAATAAATTTCCATACTAGATCTACTCACCATATCCAATATCACAAGTCCTAAACAATCATCTATAATATATCCATGTCAAACAATATATCATCATCCACATGTAATAATGTCTCTAATAATCATCATGCATAATAACTGAATCAAGATCCATAATAATCCATGGTCTAACATCTAAACATCATACTAAATCAAAACATAATAATGTCCATAATAAGATCAACAATATCAAGATCAATTTCTAAAAGTGTCAAAGGGAAGTGGGCACTACACACACAGTCTGAAATATCACAAAATCCTTGTCATTTCAGTATAAAATAATTAAAATAATATCAAGTTGTTTAATAATTAAATAAATTCAAAGAAAACTATTTAAAATCAATATCTTTAGCATTTAAAATATCAAGAAAAATCCATTTTATAAAAAAATATTTCAAACTGTATGAGTAGTCTTATTAGTCTCATCATGATAGTTTTCAGATCCCAAGCCTTTAGCTTCATCCAATGTTGCTTTCTTTCTAGCATGTCGATTTATAATTGCATCTTGAATCCTTTGTTGCGGATTGTTCTCCTTGTTTCTCAAGGGACAATCTCTTGCATAGTGGTCACTTCCACCACATTTGAAGCAACGAGCGAAAGGCCTATTCCTTTCAAACCTATCATTCCTACCAGCATCATTTTCTTATTAATTATTTTTAAATTTTATGCAGTATTATTTCCACCATTATGAGTTTTATTCTTATCATTCTTTCCCCATGTCTTCCTAGGTGATAATGGTGAAGGTAAATTGTTATCCATTTTTTGCTTCTCATCTTTTTGAGTAGCAATGTCTTAGAGCTTCTACTCTTGCCTAATGGCCTTCTCAAATACTACTTCCATTGTTGATGGTCCATAAAGATCAACTTCACTACCTATTACAGGGTTCAAACCCATAATAAATTTCCTTATGTAGAATTTCTCATCATTTTGATACTGAGGAACATACTTAAGAACTTTTTAAAACTTTTACCTGTACTTAGTTACAGTCATCTTAGTCATCTTACCCTATGCTAGGGTCTAAAATTTTGACATCTTTTGGTCATAGTACAACTATGGTAACCAACATTGCCTATAGTAGGATTTGAATTGATCCCAAGTTATGTTAACATAATTTACTCCTAGTTCTACCTTTTAGTTATCCCACTAAGAGGAAGCCTCATTAGAGAGTTGATATGCTCTCGAAACTTCCTTCATCTCTTCTGAAAAGTTCCTGATGGAGAAATACTTCTCCATATCACTAATCTAGTTCTCGATTCCATCACCTAAATTTTTTTCATCAAATTTAGGTTGACTAATACCTTTTATATCTTTAGACAACTCTACCACCAAGAGAGATCTTTCATTCAGCGGTTGATTCTCAACATTAATATCAGTTGTATTTTTATTTTCAGCATTCAAGTGATTGTTTTCAACATTAGCATTATTGTTAGTGGCATTCAGCTGCCCCTGAGGTTTTCTAATAACATCACTATGACTACTGTTGTCATTACCAACCACCTATTGTTCAAGTACATCCAAATGATTACACGTACCCGTAGGACAACAAGTATTTTGTCTAATTTTTTTGTTGTGGCTACTTCGCCACTGATAGGTTTGTGATTAACAACTTGATATCTTGTTCTAACCATTTTATCTAATAGAAAAAAAATTAAGTTTGTGTTAGCATAGGGACTTAATATATCAAGAGATGCAACCTTCATATTTGATACTAAAATGTAATGACCACATTTTCTTCATCAAACTAGGGGAAAAAATTTAATATACTAACTCATTTAACATAATTATGCCTTCAATGAACTTAACACACAAAAATTAAATTCTAGCATTAAAATATATAGTTCCCTTAAATTTTCTTATGCTGAAATGAAAACATCATTTGCAGTAACAAATAATTTATACTAGAAATAATTAATGTTAAGAATCCAATCAGATATCTTATGATAACCATGTGTAACTGTGAGGGTATACAGATCCTACTCGATCCCCCTCAAATACTCTTTATGATCAAATACACCCAATGTATCATTTAGTTAGGCCTTATTATAGGACGAGATAACTTGTGATGTCTTTTTAGTAGCCTTCGAAAAACTACCATTGTAGCCATCATCTGAATCTTGACACTATAGAAAAAAGACTTGATGACAGACAATCAATCTAGTTACATGCAATACTATTTCCATATTTATTTGGCATTCGCTAACAAGATAGATTCCAATACTGCAAATATGCTTATGGAACATGACTTCGCTTCACCTCACAGTCATTCCAATCATAGTCATCAGGACATTTATGTTGTTTATGTAATTAGGTTTGTTGTTATGATTTCTAAGTTGACATGTATTTAAATGCAAACATTGAAGCCACAATTAACATAACTCATCTTCCGGGTCATGCGGCTCATGCCACACCACTTTGGGGTCTCTACAAAAAAATATGCCTCCACGTACGTGTCCGCCTCTCTTCCTGTAGCCATCCCGAAGTAATGAGTGCATGACACACAGGACATGGGAGTCGTGTCATGATAGTTTTATCGTTTGATATTCACTTTTTATTTAATTGTGTAATGAAGGTATATTTAATTTATCATGCATCATTTAAAAATGACCATAATGCAACAGTGAGGTACCACTCACTATGAGTATCTTTTCTAAACTTGTGACACTAAATTTTTGTCATCATTTATATGATTAATCATGAAGCATATGATTAATTAATTTTCACTCAACTTTCAAGCATCATTAAAATATGTTTCCTTGTTAATTATTCAACACTTATTCCATTAACCATGTTGTTGTTATTATCCCTATGTCGACCCAACTTAATCCGTTGTGGGATAAGCTTTTTGCCAACATAAAGCAATAATAAAATTCTTGATGATTGAATCAAATAAGATTGAATTATATCATCTTAGTCATTCAAGGATCAGATATAAGTTCATTATATCGATTACCTTATTTGTATACATTTAAGGGGTTCTTTCTTCGTTGTCATTTATATCAAATATATTTACCTCATTTATACCTAATCCTTCTCAAGAAGGTTGAGGTCATAAACCCCTAGTATGATTCACACTAATTCTTTCTCAGATAAAGAGCTCATTATGATAAACATGTTTGTCTTTATTTTTCTTAATGTCATTCTACAACTTTACCCTTGTGAATCCTTTTATAGTACATGAAACATATTATGATTATTAAACCTTTCACATAAGAAAAATCCATAATAATTACTTCATTGTGTTGATTAGTAATACAAATATGACTGAGTTACATTTATAATGATCTTATTCATCTCATAAAAATCAATAATATATAATATAGCCATAAGTGACCGTTGAGAATGGTGATTTTATATAATAGGCACAATTGCATTCGAGTCCAACACGTAACTCCCACTATACCAACTGACATATTTATTCACAAAGTCAAAGAGAGATTAAAATTAGTCCTTTTATATTAAACCTAATATACTGAAAAATTAGCATGTATTCAATCACGAAATAGAGGTTAGAATCTCGTTTTGTAATACATAAAATATATAGAAATAAAATAAAATTTCATCAGGATTTGAATTTCCTTAAAACAATAGGCCTTATACTACCTTTCACATTATGTGAAATAATTTCTTTCACCTTTAAAACAGAACAAGTGTATTTATTTTGATTTCATAGTATAGTACAACATTAATCAATGTGTCAGAAACTAGTCTTTTTGTCTGATCTGAAATAATTTAAAACCCTGCAAATTAGAACTAATAACTTCCACATGGTCAGTTCAAATTGAACTTGCATGGTTCAGCACCTCTATTTCTAGATATTTCCTCAAGAAATAAATGATTAACTGTTGTTGACCTTAAATCTTGTAGCATTAATTTTTGCATGCACATCTTACAGAAATGGTCTAATGGAATCAATCATTTGCTATCTTAACAACTTCAGGACAACATAAGCTTTAAATTTAATTATATTTACCGACGTAATATTTCACAGCTCATTCAAAATTCAATCTATTTACTAATATTTTCAGGTAGGCAAGTAGTTCATATTCCCTAATACATTAAATCAACCAATTCAGCTACCCTTGAAATTTTCAAAATAATAATAATTCCTTACCTAAGATTTCTGCCATTCCATACCATTCATAAAAACAACATACAAATATCACACATCCCATGATTTTCCATAATTTAAAAGAGTTATCCATTTTTCCCATTAAGTTAGCAATTCTAAAGTTTACAAAAATAAATGTACATCAAACTCCCTTAATATTCAACAATACTGCAAAATTCCACTTACCACCTTTGATTAGCTCAAACCTAAATCTAGATATAACAGTCATAAAAACATACGAATTCCCAGTTCTAATGTTACTAACCAATCAACTAAAGGAAAAAAATAAACATCCCAAAAGACAAATGTGTGAGAGTATCAAGCAATCCTCGGCCTGGCTATTGATGAATGGTATAGTACCAAGTCAAAACTAAGAGGTCACAAATTCTTCTTAATTTATCTTATAGAGGAGCTTAAGGAAGTCTTTCTTTTAGGTAAGGATAAAAGAGTAAAATATTACCGTGCTTACATAGTCATAGTTTGTAAACAACGAAATATGACCAATAAAATATTTGAGCCCTCATATGTTTTACTGAGTAGATCAACCCAAAAGAAAATATGGATTCAAATTCCTCCAGCTAATACCTAGGAGCAGGGATTCCTTTTAAGAAGTAACACACTCCTACTCGACCGAAGTGGCCATTTAGGAACATATCATAAAATAAAATCATGAATCATTCCTCAAGTCACTAAGTAGATTATTGTAAAGTTAAACCCAGTCATCACATGTTTTCCTCATAGCCATTCACTTATTAACGAGGTTAGTTCTTGTCTAGATAATTAGCCACTTGGCTTGGGACCAGGGTATAATTTTATATTTAACAATATTTCAAATTAAAAAAGATCAAAGTGTGCATGTGTGTGTTAAACTTTTAGCATGCATGATCAAACATGTTTGTCTTAAAACCATTTGCTTCGGGATACCCATAAAGTATCTTTCTTTCCTAAGAGAAACCCTTGATACACAACTAAACCAAGGGAAAAATAGTGTAACACACCAAAATTACCAACACAAGGACAACACAGTGAAATACAGGATAACTTTTTTTTTGACTTACTTGAAGATAATACGACACTACACAAGTTCTCTAGGAAATACAATCCACTAAAGACATGCTTTCCACAACACGGACCCACATTGGTTACAGATAAACATGAGGCACACACTAAGGACACAATGGTTCATCTAAAGTATGCAATTTTACAACAAGGTTTTCCCACAGAATGTTTCTTTAGAATCATGTTTTAGCTGTAAGTGTTCTCACATTCTTTACTTTTCACAGAGGAATCATAATAGGAGAATCTGAAAGTCATGTCTCCTTTGAAGAATTTTCCCCTACCTTGATAATGTTAAATTACAGTGTAAACCAATTATAGAATAGCAAGAGGTTACTTCATTTACTTGATTAACTTATTCATTTGTGAGGAGGCAGTTAATTTCACAAGGCTCTTAACTTTATCAATCTGTTTTCGACGCTGTGCCTTTGAACATATATGTTTTACCTTTTCAGGCGGTTTATTTTATTTTATTTTATTTTATTCCAGTACATGACTATCTAACCCTTGGATTCATCATTAAGATCTTATTAGTTGTTGATAATATTTCATTGGGGTCAAGAGTCTAATCAGAAGAATTAAAGGTTTCACTTGGGCTTCACTTGAAGAGATAGAAATAAGTATATTGTTTACATTTTCAACGGGTAAGACAGATCGAAGAGTTTCTTAGGCAAGTTCCTATTTATTGTAATCTTGTTATCTTCCAAGAATTTAATCATTGATTTCACCTTAAGACAAGACCGTTCTAAGGATTTACCACAAAAGAGATTGTTGATTAGTTTACGCGGGATCACAAGGTATATTTGTTTCTCTTGTTTTCTTTTTGCTAGGTTCAAAACATAGTCCTCTACCAAGCGACACAAGACCAAGGTAACTAGAGCGATGCAAGATGGTTCAAGTTTGGATAATTAGAATTAGGTTTGACAATTCAAGGATAAATCATATTCTGAAAAGTGAAAATTCAACAAAGGATACGCATGTCAGAACAAGTTCATTTAATCTTATTGACGATAATATTTCTCAAATTGACTTTCAAACGATAACAACAACCTCCATGAGAACAAAACAAAATTATAACACAATGCCTTCTAGATAGTCTCCACAATTTCCATACCAATGATATAAAGCAAAAGAAAAACATTCGTACAACAGCAGTTCCTAAGAAGGATGGAATCCTCTTTCTACACGTGTTCCTTTTTCTCTCTCTATTTTTCTTTTCTTTTCTACTCAGGAAATCCTCCTGCACATTTGTTAGCACATGTCAGTTCGCAAGAACTGAGCGCGATAAAAGCTATAACATTAAGACAATATGTTGTTATCTAACTGTTTCAAGGAAGAAGAAAAAAAAACACCATTGATTATGAAAAATAATCTAAGAGTCTAAACAAGAGCAATTAAAGAGTTGTCCAATAGCATAAAATGTCTGAATAAAAGGGGACGACACAACTCTATTTAATTATCATTTTCTCATTGGAGCAGTTAATAAACATCATAGTGAATTTCACTCATATCACAATAATGACTGTCATTTTAACAAGATAACATTTCGAAACAAAAACAATTACAAGAAGAGAATTAATTTCAAACGTGATATGTCCCTATTTGTTTAAGTTAGTTCACCAAGCCAAGGACTCACTATGTGATTGGAAGATCCCAAACAATCAATCGACATGAGAACATCTAAACCAACATGACTTATTAATATTAAGATGATGTGCCTATATCAGTTAATTTTATGTCAGCACAGAATAAATAAATTGGAAAGAAAAGGGATGAGACGCACAAATGACCCTGTATGGGCCATGTCCTATCCTAACAATCCTTCTATTAAACTTTCTTCTAATCAAGAGAATGTCTTAAGAAAAAGGACAAACTTTGACAAGACCAAACATAACCATGATAAATCTTACAGGAGGGTTACTCAATCATTCACAAGAACACAACACAGGATACATAGCTTCCAAAGGATCTATCGTCAACAACAAGTCAACTCTAACCTTTTTGGTCAACACATAGCCATTCTACTACAATGACAGCAAGGAGGTCGTATCACAACGATCATCACAAAATCCAGTCAACCAATGAGTTTCCAAACACACCAAACTCTAAGTCACAGGAGAATGAAATTTAAGCATCTTTACGGAGCAAAATGTAGAGTAATTACTTACGTATAAAACCAACATCCCAATTTTAAGATTTGAAAACTTCCTCACTAATGATCAAGTAGCTCTCGTATCCTCCAACATGTGTGAAACAAAATCAAGGTAAGAAAGAGTATTTCCTCTAACATTTTAAGCTATCTAAAAGAAATGTGAGTATCGTCAAAAGAAAACATTCCATAGGTTCAGCTACATTCCTCAAAACATACAACAGTCACCAAGGGAGAGAAGGTGGTTCCAAAGACAACAATCTCCAAATGGTGAACATGAATTGATATCAATTATGAAAATCAAACATGACACTCGAAGAATAAAAGTATTTCTTCGAGCGATTCAAAACAAAATAACAAAAGCAACTAACCTAGTTGAAAGTAAATATCAACTTGGCTCAATTCAAAAGTCAGTCAAGCTAAGCACACACCAAGCCAACCGGGAAGGGTTACTAGAACCTAAAACAACTGAAAGAAAAGGATAGAGACAGGAATAGCATCATTCACCTATACACAATGCACTCGCAGTACTCAATCACCAATTGCAAAAACCCAACATAGACCAGAACTACAGATCTCAAGCCGAAACAAGAATAAGAACATAACAGGGACTATAAAGTTGAGTCCAACGACAATGTTTGGTAAAACATTCAAATCGTGAGACCAACACCTAAAACTCGAGAATTTTCATTACAAGACCCCCGCCTCTTTTGTTTTATTAGTCTTAAGAACAAAGTTCACCCAAATAATATTTATTAAAACCCAGAAAACAATATAAGGGCTTCAACCAACACAATCATTTCTAACGCCAAAACAAGTACAAACGAGCCAGGAAAGTGGAAACCAAACAGTATACCATCACACGAGACATTAATATGAAGAGTAGAGTTATTTAGTGATTCAATTAAATAACAGCATAAGAATTAATGGTATAGAGAATATCGTGCCTGATTAAGCTCCCGCAGTCGATAACAAGATGGACGGGGCCTGCAACAGCAAACGAAGCCTAAATCCATTTTCTTCAAGCTCGTAGGGCGCCCAAACATCGAACATCTTCATGTTGGCACAGGAAGGAGTTCACAGCCAGGGTGGGTGGTCTAAAATACTTGCCATCATTCTCCCAACACCGCTCCAAGATCAGCCCTAGAACTTCTGTAGGCCCCATTTTGGCAATTGAACTTAATCCTTCGTCATTCATCCAAACACCTCCACCATCTCCATATGCATCTGATTGCTTCTAATTTGGACCTCCTAACCTTGGTGCTCTCATGTTAGGAGCAGCCCTAGTCTGAGAAAAAGCAAAAGAAGATGGCTTTACAACCAAGAACAATCTCTTGGTATAGACTCCATATCCATAAAACAGTCCCTGGACTTAGCATCCTCTACTATTTCTTGCATCCCACAACCTGCAATCATGGCTGTCCATGAGAATACATCACTTTTAGGCATTTGTTCAAATACTCGACGTGCAACTCTAAAATTCCCACATTTGCAATACATGTCTACAAGGGCATTCATTACTAAAAAAAACAAATCAAAACCACTTCTTAGTATGAAGACGTGGATCTCCTTCCCCTGATGCAAGTTCGACAGGTGAGAAGTTACTGGAAGAACAATTGCAAAGGTAACATTGTTGGGCTTCATGTCAGCGAGATGCATTTGTTGAAAGAGATCTAAACTTTCCTCATAATGTCCACTCTGTGCATACCCTGCAATCATTATAATCCATGACACTACTGTTTTCTCAGCACATGTTCTGAATCTGAACAATATCCTGCTACCTTCATCTCCCAATACATTTTCTCCAACATTGCATAGATCTCCTGAAATTTTTCTTTCAAGGCAAACTGTGCTTCATGAATATTCTGATATGAAACAAATCCACCTCTATGAGATCCTCTTCCATGAGTTACATCGAAGAACAAGCAAGGTTTCAGTAGAGAAACTCTGTAATAAATTTCATCAGGTCTGCTGGTAACAGTCACACTGTCACTTAATCGGATTTGATAAAAATATCTTGTAGGAGAATCTCGAATTTGAGGGTGCAGAGATATAGAACAGAAACAACAAAGCTGTACAACCTGCTTGGTGGAGGCGCTCAAAAGACTTTGACCAAACTACAACCTTCTGCCGCCTGGCTACTCTTGTTACGGGCTGTTTGCTGTGGATTTCCGACCAAGACACACCTTGTGGCACCCAAAGAACGTGGAGGTAACACGTCTACTTCCCCAGCTGCGGCTTCATCTACAACCACCATATCTAACCCATGGCTAGGCGCTGGCAAACATCCAGTCAGTATTAGAAAGAGTGTGCACGCAAACTCAGCCTCACTTGCAAAACTTGCCTCAAGATTTGGTCAAGCTTCTTCCATGTTAGACTCACTACCTGGACAGAAGCGACTCTCCAAAATGAAAGGGCAAGACAGCACAACACGCTTTAAAAAGATTGCCGCTCAGAAAGAAAACAACATTTCTTACACGTTTTGCTAAAAGGGCAGAACCCGCCATCAAAACTTCTACAGGATCTCGAATTTGAGGAAGCATTCGCACTGAATAGATAACAACATAGTGGACAACCTGCTCATTGGAAGCGCTCAAAATGGCTTCAACTAAAACTTTATCTCGTCCTTCTACTACGGATGCAAGATTTTGTGATAACTGTTCATGACTGTGGTCGCGTGCAACCAGAACGCTCCTCACCCAAGAACAAGGAGGTAACACGCCTGCTACACTATCTTGTAGCTTCATCCACACCCACGTCAAACCAGGCTCACGCAGCAACTAAGGGCAAGAAAACGTGCCAGGAGAAAGAAAATAAAACGCCCACGCAACCAAGAACAATGACAGTTTGGGAACAGGTGCCCAGCAAAGGAAAATGGGATTTTCCACGGCCTCAACCACTCGCATTAAAAGAGAATCCAGGAGAGATCATGGCGAAGAAAAAAAAAGGAGCTCCACCCACTCCTGTCTCCCTCACGCAAGGACAACAAGGAAAACGTGGTGGTCAAATCAACCCGTAGGTCAGGTGGTTGGGAGGGGCAGGTAGAACCAAAGAAATACGATGCCCAGCTAGGCATTACAAATAATACCCAACGAAAAATAATAACACAAATCAATAAACCAAAAGATCGCATTTAGAAAACATAACCAGAACAAGAATGGCAACACAAATCAATTAATCCAATCTTCACATTTAGAAAACATGACCTAGTATAAAATATATCAACACAAGGTACCCATTTATTTCAAGCTAATATCCAAGGATAAGGGTATGAAACCATGCCTGCATTTAATGAAAACTTATGCAACTTATTTTACAAGGTGTCCTTAGGTCGACTAACCAAAACACAAAAAACATCAAGGGATTTATTCCAACGAGCATTATCCCTCCACTTTCCCAGCTTGCTTCCCAAACTAAAATACTCTAAGATTACCCTTCGTACATGGCTTCCAACCAAGCTTCATAAAACCAAGAATCACATGCAGATCTCAAAGATCTCAAAAACAATGAATCAAAATGGAACTCAACTTCGAATGAATGGTAGCTTGTTGGGGAAGCTTTGAGTTCCCCAACGAAGAAGTACCAATTTTTAAATGCATCCAACCTATCTATACCACGTATTAGCTTCAGGCATCTCGCCACCACTGCCCTCTATGACTCCTCCTAATTTGGCGGAAATCTTTTTCCTTACTTAGCTTTTTATGTCATAGTAACTTGCCCAATTCACCCCATAAATCGATCAAGGTAAAGAAATTAAACAATTGACTTATGCATCCCTAATGCAAGGGAGAAATTATTAACCATAATGATAGTCAAATTCGACCCCCAACAACCAATCTCCCACTCACATGTTGGTCAGTTGTTTGACCGGGTTGAATTATTAAGTAACCAATTTGCATATCATAGGGTAGAATATCATAGAATTCATGGGCCGATTTGAAAAACTAAAAATCATATTAATTAATAATCCCTTAAGCATGACGAGGTCTTTGGTTATGATAACATCATAACCATTCAATAATATGTCATGCGATCAATATAAGACCTATCAACTTAATGTCCATAAACCTTAGCAATAAAATGTAATTATAGTAAGACCTCATAATCATAAGCAACTAAGTAATATAATCATGGTCCCATCTTATTCGTAGTCATGTTATGTTTATCTCGCTTTAATACCAACATGAGGAAATCATGATCATCAGTGAACAAGGTCACTACAATTCCCTTGGAAGAAGACCACAGTAATCATTTTATGATCGTATAAAGAAATAATCATATTTCAAATAACTGAACATCATAATCTAATTCAAAGTAAGTATTCCATATTCACAACATAGCAACATAGCCTCTAAAATGGTTACATAAACCTTTGTCTATGGAAACTAGGGTAATTCTCACCCATACTACAAGTATGCAAATTGAATTATAACTTTAAAAAGTTTGGGATTTCATGACAACGAAGTTGTTATGATGTCAAACATACATTTGTGCATGAGTACGCATACCCTTTCAGTTATGCATACGTGTGCACAAAATTATGCGATACAATGTAACAGTTTCAGCTATCACGTACTCACAAATTTAGTAATGTTGGAATTCAATTTAAGACAACACAGTATGAAAAATTATTGGATGTGACACCATTAACGGGGAGTGTGCATGACAATGTCACCTCTTCATGGCCAGTTGGTTGATATCTCCTTCTCCTCTATACTTCTGCTCCAATTGTAAATCAATGTAAAAAATATCCATATGATCTTTATAAACTTATCACTCTAAGTTTATAGTGTACAATCCAATATGTTGCATCTATTCGTAAAGGAGGTCCTTGTGTTATAAAAGGATCCTAGAAATGTTGTTTAAGCTTTTTTCCATGAAAAACTATGAGATGTAGTCTCACAAATCATGTTTAGCCTAAATATTTCACTACTTATTTATGGATTCCAATTAATCCTTTCTTACCGAAAGGTAATTTGAGCATGATGAAGGTGTATAAATCCTTCAAATGTGATATGCTAGTCTAAACCTTCACTATGGTTTATGGATTTGTAAATTTTGTTGTATAAACAAGTAATGTTGGCATAATATGGTTCCCCAATTAATATTAAGGGACAGTGTTAGAACATAATATTAAGTGCCTATAAATCTTAGTTTATAATTAAATAATTTAGAATAGTTATATTCTTAATTATTTAATATAAACTTCGTGTCTATGTTTAAATCGTTATAATTAAATAATTTAGAATAATTAAATCAGGGTGTTATTAATTACACCCCATTAGTTGATATAGTTCGTGACACATGGGGTAAAATAAATATGATCATGGATCATATTGTTATTCACTAGTTCGGGTGAATTGACATGGAGAAAAGTGAGGGAAAGGGATTTACTGGACTGTAAATTATTGTTTCTTGAATAATGGAAAATTCTCTTTTGTCGTAGTTTTTCCCCCTCAGGGGCTTTCCATATAAACACCGTGTTATTTTTTTACCATGATTATTATTTGTTCATATTAATGTTTGGTTCACATATTAATAAATGTGGTTAGTAAGGTTATTAATATCCATGTCCTAACAAATGTTGGATCTTGAAGCAAGACAAAATATGTCAAAGCATTTAAAAAATTCAACCAAATTATGCTAATTTTTTAGCAAGGGTAAGAAAAGAATCATCAATAAAGTTCCCATTAATGAGCTAAGTCAAACGATCTGAGAAAAATTCCCCAAATGCAACCCTAAGCAGCTCGTTGAGAAATAATATATCCAAGAGCATCGATGACTAAGACAAAAAGAGTAGGCACAAGATGGCACCCTCAGTCTAACAGAGTGGAAGAGGACAATTGAGGAGGATTGTTGAGCATTGATAGTGAGATAAGCATAAGCATTAGATAATAGAGTTTGGACAACTGAGGAAAAAAAATTACCAAAACCTAAAATTGTGAGCATAGCTAGAATAAAAGGCCATTCAATACGACCATAATCCTTTTCAAAGTCAATTTTGAGAAATAAGGGTTGTTGCTGAGACAGTTGAGCCCATTCCACTCCTTCCTAGACTGCTATAAGATTATCCAGAATATAGCGGCCTTTGAAAAATCCCATCTTCTCGAGTCGAACAATCTTGGGTAAAATATCGGTAATGTGAAAAACAAGGGCCTTAACAAGAATTTTGTAAGAAACATTCAACAAAGTGATAAGCCACCAACTAGTAATCAACTCTAAATTGCCTACTTTAGGAATACAAATAACGTTGCCTTGATTGATGAAGCTCCCTAAAGAATTGGATTGGAGAACTTCATTATAAACTAGAATTAGGTCTAGGCAAACAAAAGACCAAGTGGCTTTGTATAATTCACAAGGAAATCCATCATGTCCCGGAGATTTATCATCGACAAGACACAATAGAGTAACATAAATCTCATCTAAAGAGAGAGTGACATTGCATCAAGCATGATCATTTGGAGAAAGTTGGACCAGAACCACCTCAATACATCGTTGCAAAACAACATCTCGCTCATTAGTGGCCTCTTGATCTTGGAATGCTAACTGATAATGTTCCACTTTGTGAGCATCCAGGAAAATCAATGAGCCACTTCTAAGAAACTTGAATAGCTTTGATCTATTTATGAGCATGTTTGGCGTTGTGGGATTTGAAACAGTTCTTACACATTTTTTCTCCCACTATGAGCCAATGCATCGTCGACCAAATCTGTGTGTCACGGGTTGAATGAGATTCCATGAGCTTGAGCTTGTGCCAAATATTGCATCCTACAATTGAAGAGGGGTGTCGAAAGGATTGGATTTGAGGATAACAGAGATCTTCCAGAATTATTTGTCCAGAGCTGAGTCCACACAAGGTGCTTGTATTTGACTTACCATGTGAGTTTTAAAATTGAGAAGCACCAACATATACAAAAAGTAGAAGATTGATTAAATAATGCATATCATTCTATACAAATATAAATAAAATTCATAAACTAAACCACCACCTGTGTACAAAAAGGTGCTTGCATTTGACTTACAATGTCAGCTTTAAAATTTGATTCCATCATACATTAAATACTTCAAAGGCAAGTAATAATTACAATGCACTATCCTAATTTCAATTGTGTTATCCTAATTTCAATTAAGTGTGTGTTGGATGCACATGTAATGGAATATCACCCATGCATCTATGTATACGGAGTTTGCACATATGGCATAGTATTATATAGGGGTTTTGTTTAACCAAAGTTTAAGTAGTGGTGTATTGATAAAGATTTTTTAGGTAAAAGAGGGTCATCCGCTATAATCTATACAAAATGCATTGTTTAATCAAGATAACATCCCAATAATATCACCAGAATATCTATGTATGGAACAAGCATACCCATTATAATCACGGGAGAAGGCTTTGGTATGAGAATTAATAATTACATTGTGTTATTCTAATTTCAAGGAAGCATGTGTTAGATGCACATGTAATGGAACGTTACCCATTCATCTATGTATAGGGATTTTACATATATCGTGTATCATTATATAGGGATTGTGTTGGAGTAGAGTTTAACAAAACTATTATAAATTTTAAATCTACATCAAATGTGATTGGTTGAATCACAAATTAAAAAGTTAATATACCTTATGTTTGATTGTATTATGAATGCCGAAGAAAATTTATTTTTGAATTTATTATATCATCATTGAGGTGAACATACCTACCCAACTCATTATATGCTATACCTTAGACATTCAATATTAAACAAAGCATCTTAGATCCTAAACAAAACAATATTTAGAAAACTTAGATATATTTTTAGATAGAAAATAATTTAAAATATTTCTATGGTAATGACATATTGCAACCTAACTTAATAAATTTTACCTAGAATAAAATAAGTAGTCACATGTTTTAGGAAAACATGACATTAATATATGTCTCAAGTTGAACTTAAAAGAGAAAAATCCAAGAAAGATATTTCAAAAGATTTAATGCCATCGATAGAAACTGAACGAAGATTGAATTTTTCACCTCAAATTTTGGAAAGGGCTCTCGAATCAAAATTCACTCATAGAATTTGTACAAAATTAGACTTCATACCCATGTCAATGCTGAGAATAAGATCTTGGCAACTTGTTCGTCAATTTAATATTATCTTTGATATCATCCAACCCAAAAAAACAATTCCTTTTACAAAAAGTTTAAAGAGGGAAATTATTTTATTTTAGCTTGAATGTACAATTTCCAATATATAATATTAATTTTCTTGAAAAACTATCACAGTAGACTCCATTCGAACAGGCCATGAGTGAGAGTGAAAATAACCATATCTCACTTTTCATGGAGTCGATTTATAATAGTTTTTAATACATGGAGAGCTTTCCATTCTTCACCTATCTTCACCATCATTCTGCATCCCTTCCTCCAAATTCCATATTCAGCAAAAATAAATTCTTGCAGTCGATCCCGACTTGCATAGAAACCCCTTTTGTAACTGTTTATTCGTCGTTGATCGGTAATTACCTTGGTAATTATCCATTCTCCTTCATTCTCAAAGTAAAAAGTGTGGAACCAATCGCCTCTTTCATCTATTTTATCTACTTCCCCCATTTCCATATTCATAAGGTCTAAGTCAGTAGAGCTATCAACAACAACTACAGCGCATACTATGACTGCGCTCAATTCATTTGCCATCATTTCCAGGGGATGCTCAGAGCGAGGGTCAATTTCAACGACTGCATCGGCGTCAATCGCCCCATCAAAGAGTCGGGGGTTTAAAGTCGACTCCGCTGCATTACCTGCTCTTCCAATCACACCCATGAACTCTGACGGCACACTCTGAAATGAAATGGAAAAACAAAGCTCTCACTTCTAAATACACATCACTTAAACCATTACTTATCAAATTCTGCACTTTTTATCAAAAAAAAACGAGGAGAAAATACAAGGATTCGAAGTCTGTAATGAACATAATTACTCTCCCTTCTAAATACGAAATATGATTGGGTGTTAAAAGAAAATAGTCCAAGCAATACCTGCAACATGTCAATGCAATTCCGCATCACTGCATTGCTGCAGTATGAAAGCTGTACATCTTTCAATGCACTCATCTCTAGAATACCTGATATACTCTGCAGCTTAGCACATTTGTGAATATCAAGATACTCCAGGCAGCTCAGCCGGGCAAGACTTGGCAGCTCCGGACATTTCTCAATGATTAGCCGTTTCATATGAGGGTTGCCTATCACGATGTTTAAATTTTCACATCTGTGTAACATTAGATTATTGAGTTTCCCACATCCGGAAATTGCTATCATTTTCAGACAACTTAGACCTCGCAGCCATGGTAAGTATTTAAGCTCTGGACATGCACGAATGTTCAATATTTCAAGCTCTTCAAGACCACTCATTCCTGAAACACTCGTCAAATTTTTACAACCATTCAACTCAATAGATTTCAGCTTCCCGCATCCATCAACTCTAATACTCTTCAAAAAATTCATACCCACAAGAGACAACTCGAGTTCAAGCGCCCGACACTCAGAAATGTTCAAGTTTATAAGCTTGCTAAGATCAGATACTCCTGACACTCTCCTCAACTTTTGACAATTTTCAATTGTCATTTCTTTTAGGCAGCTCAAATGTGCAACACTCAACTCTTTCAACTCCCCACATTCACTTATATTCAATTTTTCCAACTTCCCACATCTGACAATAAAAATATACTCCAGGCGAGTTACGTGTGCAAAACAGGGCAACTCTTTAAGCTCCGGACAATCAAATATGGATAATCCTGTCGGATCAAAGTTACCTAACACTCTTTTCAAACTTCTGCATATACGCCACTGAAGATTATTGAGTTTCCCACATCCGTCAATTGTAATCATTTTCAGACAATTTAGACCTTGCAGGCATGGTAAGTATTCAAGCTCTGGACATTCACAAATAATCAAAATTGCAAGCTCTTCAAGACCATTCATTCCTGATACTCTCTTCAAATTTATACAGCCATTCAACTCAAACGATTTCAGCTTCCTGCATCCATCAATTGTAACCATCTTCAAACAAGTTAGACCTTGCAGACATGCTAAGTATTCAAGCTCTGTACATTCACAAATGTTCAAAATTACCAGCTCGTCAAGTCCCCTCATTCCTGACATTCTCTTCAATTTTTTACAACCATTCAACTCAACAGAT
Source organism: Taxus chinensis (assembly GCA_019776745.2). Classification (NCBI taxonomy): domain Eukaryota; kingdom Viridiplantae; phylum Streptophyta; class Pinopsida; order Cupressales; family Taxaceae; genus Taxus; species Taxus chinensis. The sequence goes on along the minus strand of CM034155.1, from coordinate 292,009,231 downwards.
TTCAGCTTCCCGCATCCATCAACTCTAATCATCTCCAAACAACTTAGATCTTGCAAACATGGTAAGTGTACAAGCTCTGGACATTCACAAATCTGCAATATTGCAAGCTCTTCAAGGCCTTTCATTCCTGATACTCTCTTCAAATTTTTATAACCATTCAACTCAAGAGATTTCAGCTTCCCGCATTCATCAACTGTAATACTCTCCAGACTACTTAGACCTTGCAGACATGGTAAGTATTCAAGCTGTGGACATTTACAGATTTTCAATATTGCGAGCTCTTCAAGACCACTCATTCCAGACACACTCTGCAAATTTTTACAACCATTCAACTCAAATGATTTCAGCTTCCCGCATTCATCAACTGTAATACTCTCCAGACTACTTAGACCTTGCAGACATGGTAAGTATTCAAGCTCTGGACATTCACATATGTTCAATATTGCAAGCTCTTCAAGACCACTCATTCCTGAAACACTCTTCAAATGTTTACAACCATTCAATTCAACAGATTTCAGTTTCCCGCATCCATCAACTCTAATCATCTCCAAACAACTTAGATCTTGCAAACATGGTAAGTGTACAAGCTCTGGACATTCACAAATCTGCAATATTGCAAGCTCTTCAAGACCTTTCATTCCTGATACTCTCTTCAAATTTTTATAACCATTCAACTTAAGAGATTTCAGCTTCCCGCATTCATCAACTGTAATACTCTCCAGACTACTTAGACCTTGCAGACATGGTAAGTATTCAAGCTCTGGACATTCACATATGTTCAATATTGCAAGCTCTTCAAGACCACTCATTCCTGAAACACTCTTCAAATGTTTACACCCATTCAATTCAACAGATTTCAGCTTCCCGCATCCATCAACTCTAATCATCTCCAAACAACTTAGATCTTGCAAACATGGTAAGTGTACAAGCTCTGGACATTCACAAATCTGCAATATTGCAAGCTCTTCAAGGCCTTTCATTCCTGATACTCTCTTCAAATTTTTATAACCATTCAACTCAAGAGATTTCAGCTTCCCGCATTCATCAACTGTAATACTCTCCAGACTACTTAGACCTTGCAGACATGGTAAGTATTCAAGCTGTGGACATTTACAGATTTTCAATATTGCGAGCTCTTCAAGACCACTCATTCCAGACACACTCTGCAAATTTTTACAACCATTCAACTCAAATGATTTCAGCTTCCCGCATTCATCAACTGTAATACTCTCCAGACTACTTAGACCTTGCAGACATGGTAAGTATTCAAGCTGTGGACATTTACAGATTTTCAATATTGCGAGCTCTTCAAGACCACTCATTCCAGACACACTCTGCAAATTTTTACAACCATTCAACTCAAATGATTTCAGCTTCCCGCATCCATCAACTGTAATACTCTCCAAACAATTCATACCCACAAGAGACAATTTAAGCTCAAGCTCCGGACAATCAGAGATGTTCAAAACTATAAGCTTGCTGAGATCAGATATTTCTGACACTCTCCTCAAATTTACAAGCAACCTCTCAAGCTCCGGACAGTCACGGATGTTTAATGTTACAAGCTTTTCAAGACCCTCCATTGCTGATACTGTTTTCAAAATTCTACAATATTCAATTGTAATCCTTTCCAAGCAGCTGGAATGTACAAAGCTTATCTCCTGAAGCTTACAACACTCACTAATATTGTATTCTACAAGCTTCCTAAGATCAGACATTCCTGAAATACTTTTCAACTCTTTGCAGTGTACAATTGTAATTCTTTCCAGAGAACTCAGATGGGAAAGCCTCAACTCCTGAAGCCTTCTACAACCACTAATGTTCAATTCTACGAGTTTCCCAAGATCGGATATTTCTGCCACCCTTTTCAAACAATTTTTAATTGTAAATTTTCCCAGGCAGCTCACACGGCCAAAACATAACTCTTTGAACTCAGGGCATTGACTAATGTTAAACTCTACAAGATTTGTAAGATCGAAAGTTGCTGATATTCTTTGCAAACTTATACAATTCGTAACCTCAAGACAATTCAGTGACTTTACGCTGCTCAAATCCACTTCAATAAGATTAGCCATGTCATGCAATTTTAGAGATTCAAGCCTGGGACAGTGGTTTCCACTAATTAGTATCTTGGTTACAAGAGTTTTGCCGCTAATCTCTAGATTTTCAAGGCCACTCATTGGGGCCTCAACAGTCCGGGACTCTACGCCATTATTCAAAGTCAATACCCCTTTTGATTTGAACTTCTGGATTGATAAAGACTTAACTGAAGCCCACTCAATGCTACTACTGAAAGTACTAAGATTCATTCGGAGGGATCCTGATAAAGAATAACCTCTTATTGGCATCTGTTCAGTATCTAAGACTACATTTTCCAATTTATTTGATATTTCTAACATATCTGGAACCTCTTCCACAAAGCTCTCATAAATCTGCAACTCTTTCAACTGAGAGGGGGTCTGAAATTTAAAAGGAATTTGTTTCAGATTTTCAATGGTAGACACTCGTTAGGAAAATAGAGTAACGTAATGCTTTCTATTATATCTTTAATGAAGGTTTAATTTTTGACGGAGAAGAACAAAATACCTGTACATTGCTCTGCCACAATCTTTCAAGACGTCCATAACAGATTCTTAAAAACTGCAAATTTTGAAGGGGAATCCATGAAGGAATGCTCGGGTAGCGTGTACAAGAATCCAGTTCAAGCTGAAGCCATAGCAAACACGCTGACGCCTTGCCACTATCATCTGACTGGCCTACAAAGTAGGTAATTCGAGAGGAGAGGGACTCGTCAAAAATGGAATGGAAACATCTGTCTTTGGTTTGAGCCAGAATGTTTTGGAATCCCTTTAATTCCTGCATTGACAGAAGCACATTCAAGAGTTGTATTGTAGTAAAATTTAAAGATTTGTTATATCACAATGGGAAGCAGAATTCAGGAGGAACAACAAGCATACAAGAGACATAAGATCTTGTTGACGCCACAGGCGATGAGGATGATTTAGTGCATTTGTCATTTCTCTTCCCAGGTCCCTTAGATGGTCATGCATTCTCAATTTAATGGAATCTTGTCCATCCAAGCTGAAACTGCGATATGTTATTTCTTCGACAAGACACTTATCTCTAAGTGTTTCCAGCGCATGTTGAGCGTGCCATCCAGACCCCTCCCACACTCTCACCGCTATACTTTTGTCTTTTTCAACAAAAAAACAAGCGATATCAATAAAAATCTGTTTTTCTTCAGTCTCTAATGCATCAAAGCTTATCTTAAGTTTCTTCTTTATGTCTCGAGGGAGTATCTTGGTAACCTTATTGAATTCTGAGAGCCAATAATTCTGAGGTCTACCATGAACGTGCCTGCCCAAAACCTGAAGAGACAGAGGTAAGCCTCCACAGACGTCTACAAAGTCCTCTACTAGATGGTCGTAACCACTAGCCGGATGAGGTTGACCAAAGGCATGCCAACAAAAAAGCTCTCTCCCATCATTTCCATCCATTCCTTTCAACTGATAACCAACATTAATTCCTGCGCTTATTAGCACGCCAACATCACGGGTTGTAATGATTATCAGACTATCAGCACATTGATTTAACATATCCTTGACTAATAGAGCATCTAATTGTTCCACATGATCAATATCATCTAGAAAAATTAAGAATTTCAAAGAGCTGTTCCTTCCTAAGCAATCCTTGAGATAACTTGTTCCTTCCTCTGCACTTTGAAAATTGGGAGGCTTTCGGTTGAAGAGATCGTTGAGGATTTTCATTTGCAAAGAAGTTAATCCACTCCTCGCAGACGCTTCTCGCACATCAAACAAAAAACATGTTCGAGTGTATTCCGACTTCTTTCTGTTGAACAACTCTTTGGACAGAGTTGTCTTGCCCACACCACCCATTCCAAATATGCCAACTATTTTAGCCTTATCTTTCACTTCTTCCCTGATCGCGCAATGGCTGTCAAAATCTTTTACAAGCTCATTAAGGCACCGCCTTTCAAACTCTTCCACAAGTTTATGGAGTCCCACCGGATACTCCGCGACGTGTAAATTTTTCCTCCTCCGAAATTCCTTTTCAACCGCTGAGACTATGGTTTTGCAGTGACTGAACCTTTGTAAGGAAAAGCGGAATCATATCAGAGAAGAATCGACCAGTTCTGAAATTAGGACCCAAAAAAGAAGCAAAACAGAATTACCGAAAGCACAGAAATGCTACCTGTAGAATTCCTCGCCAGTAATAAGTGAAACAGATTGAAGGGCTTCCTTCCACTCCTTAAGCTTATCCAGGTGCCTGCCCTTCTTTTCGTAAACAGTGAATGCTTCACCATACACACCATTTTCTATGTGTCGGAGTTCCGCACATCATAAAACACAGGAATAATCTTGGATGGACTCTGTAACATGAGAACCAACTCCGCCAAACACCAAGGGGAGTGTGCATAATTTTTGGAAAAGATGGCAACGTGAACAGCAGCGGAGCGGATGGCGGTCTGAATGGTAGAAGGGAAGGAATCTCCGAGTTCCTTCTCTTCCGAATCAAGAAACGCCTTTATTCCCAACTCGTGCAGAGAATTGTAAAGTTGAGTAGCCAGAGTTTGTTTAACATCTGGTCCTCTGTGGTTGATGAACACATCAAACAATCTTGAAGATTCATCTACCTTCCTTCTTTTGCCGGGAGGTTCAAATGCAGAGAAAGCATGTAAGGACGAAGAAGATGCCATTGTAAGGACACGTTACAAAGATGGATTTATCTCCATGAGAAGGGGATCTTATAAATATAAAGATCATAGATGGTTCATTACTTCCTGGAAACGACGAGGAAAAGGGGGGAAGGAAAATGTTCGGAAAACAGACGAGCATCGACTTGTACTAAAAGGAGATTAGATTTAAGTTAAAGTTTGATTCTGTCGGCGTTAAAGTTTGATTCTGTCGGCCACCATCTAAAGGTAAGATTCGAAGTATTGGATATGTAATTCGCCGGAGGCGTTTACTTTGAAGAAGCCATTGCTGGGAAGTGTCAAATTCCGGTGGCTTAACTTTACCGGTTGCCGGAATTTAGATATTTTTGTAAGTCCTACATATTTTTGTAACTTTACAGGTGACCCCTTTCTTCCTTCAACCAGGCAAAAGAAATGGTTTTATTACCGTGGTAAAACTGCAAACTTTGACAGTTCCTACAAACAGGGTGAGGATGAAAGGCCATCGAGGATAAGGATGGTGTGCGGGAGAACGACGATGGTGTTAGGGGCATTTCCATCGCCCCTCAAACACACTTCTCCATTGCCCAAACTCAGACTCAACATCATACGCAGGCTTACAGTCACTTGTGTGGGATGGGTAAGCACTTTTATCTTATTTCTTTGTTTTCAGACTTCCACAGTTCAGGATTCTGGGAAAAACCTGTCATCAATTTTAAAGAATTATTCTCTAAAATTGATAGGACCCTGAAGGCATACTGGGGCCTCCCCGAGGCGGGCACATTGCCAGAAGAGAAACGGAACAGAGGGAACACCTCCTTCGCCACGACCTAGACCAAAGACGAGCTGCTCGACAGCTGAAAATATTCCTTCTGCCCTGTAAATATATATGGAATGATTTTAATTGTCTCCAGGGGATCACAAATGTCTCCTATCGCGCTTTAGGACGTTGTTTGGTTTTCCTGAGCTGATTAGGTTGTTTCATTAGGGTCGGGTGGTACCGGAGACTGTTGCAGATCTTGTAGAATTTCTTTTAGAAACGGAAGCCCAAGAAATCAAATATGAAATTGCAAGATGCAGACCAACGTATGTATTGGATTTGCTGTGCACAAATACCTGTGCCTTCATCAAATAAACAACCTCGGAAAATGAAAATGAAAATAAAAAATGATGATGATGATACGACAAGTAATGCATTAATGTCAACACCATCTTAAGCTGTGGCATGATTCATCTCTCAGTACCGTTACATCTTTCCTTTCTAGGCCAAAAACTTCCTCTGCTTTTTTGGCCAGAGAATGACCCCAGAAACATAAGCCAAAAACCCTCCCACGCTAAAGGACCAAGCTTCCGCTTATGTTTTTCATAGCGTACTACTTTTACAAACGCGTTCAAGCTCTATTATTAAAATAAGATAAGATAAGGATAGATGATGAACCAACATTTATTTTTGTTTTCAGAATACTCGTTCTACAAATGCTCACAAACTCTATCTGATGACGATGACTTTTTACGTCTTTTAAACCAAATTGGCCTATAGGATCCGACAAATTGTGTAAACAAGGCAAGGTAGGGTTTGGTGCGGTCACGCTGGGCTCCAAGGCGAAGCTGGACGCCATGTATGTCAAGTCGGTGAGGGAGATCCCTTACAATGTGTCTGTGCTAGAGATCAGCCAGGTTATCCTGCCCTCTGATCTCTCTGCTCCTACTCCTTCACCGAACGGGCGACTTGCATTTTGTAACTGTATGAAGATAATTCTACAAATATTTTAACATATTTTCAAAACAAAAGATAATTCTACAAAATGATTTTCTTACGAGACTATCTAATTATCCAGTATGTGTAAGTCTTGTAGATAAGCTACCGCAATGGAGTCCGTTTCAGGTTTATTGTTAAACAGGATGGTGGCATTTCGTTATAGTAGTTATGGTCCGTATACACTGAAATTATTCATGGGGTGCCGCTTAGGGGAAAAGTAGATATGGGTCCCGGTGATTCACGAAATGAAATTGTTTTAATTACCACTGATTTGCGGGCCCGTCGGTGTTTCTAGAAGGGATCCTCTTTTTGTTGTATTGTTTTTATTCTTTTTTTCCCGACACAATTCTATCATGGAATTAAAAAAATAATTTCCAAAAGAAGGTCGCTTCTCCTTTATTGAATTGAGATTTGTAATGTTCAAGGATTTTTCCTTAATATAACCAACCTATTTAAAACTATTATCATAGATATTTCATCAATTTGAATAATTTTAATCATGTATGTTATGATTAGAAAATTGATGATAAATCAAAAAATAAAGACATGAATAGATGTTTTTTTTTTTTTTGGACGCTAAAACATTTTTATGATTGACAAAGGTGTCGCTCATGTAGAAGAATCCCAAACTCCTCTATCAGAGGAAGAGTGCAGGGCAACAATAGATGAATTGTGGCCCAACAGATTTAAGCAAGCCATTAAGGAAACACTCTAGCAGAAGATATGACTTAAATCGACAAAAAGCATTGCATTGATTTTGTGAAGGACCAAGAGAAATTTGATTCTCAAGCTTGACTTCAGAAGACACAACTGTCAACTCTGTGTCTGTCAGTTTGTTGTAGATAGTCTCAAACTCTTTAAAAGTCTCTATTGATAGCATCTAAGGACTTCACAGACTGGGCCAATTTTGCTAGGGATGTGGCATATGACCCCGCAACGTTGTCTTGCATAACAATATGAGTTTTGTTTTTGCGAGCCACTTGAGAAACTTTGGAAGGGAAGGCACTGTGTGTCTTGAAGAGCCTTGTCCCAAAAAGACCAGATTTTAAGGATATGTGGTAGTTTGATCTGTTAGCACCTTTCAAAAGGGCTCTCACAGATGGCGCACACTAGACATTCAGGGCCACGAGACACTATTTCAATGATTCCATATAACAAAAAATAGAACCAAATCTTTAGAGATCATGTATCCACCGAGAAATTTTTGTCAAATTATGTGAAGAAGCAAGGTTAATTAAGAGCCAAAGCATTTTATATGGAAGTCAATTAAAGAATCCGATGCAGTTCTAAATGAGTTGCAATTTACGCCAGAGAGGATAACAATGTTTAGTTTATTGGAGTTGTAATTTTACTATTTTAAGTTTGTGTGATGGGGAGAGGACAATATAGTAACTTCCAACAAAAAAAACATTGCCTACTATGCCTTGATGGATGTCCATACGTTGTTATAAAGCTCGTATTTTGTTATGCGCCACACACATGTTGGTATAGGTGAGTTGATCGGGGTGAATATATAGTTGTTTTATTTGATGAAACAATCACAATGTCTCTTGACGATGACCATGTCTTCTGTAAGATACAATTATGATATTCATTTAAAAGATAACATGTTGTATCATTAATTTGGTTGAACACTTGGCGTTTATTTACAAAAGTTCATATTTTGGCATTTATATGTTCCCAAAGCATAGACAACAATCCCATTTTGTCAATATCCATCTGATTCTACTCCTGTTTACATTTGCCAGCATACTCCTCGCCTTGTTTCACCATATACAACAAACAGGGCTCCAACCCAGTTAGTTTAAATTTGCCAAAGTACTCCCAACCTATGCCAAACTATAGAGAAATTTTGTTAGATATAGTTGCAAATGTTTTGATAGACATGTATTCAGAATGTGGAACCTTACATAAAGACATGTGAACTGTTTAACACAGTGTAACTTATGTTCTTCACTCAAACATCTATCATAGATCATAGAATATATTTTACATCCAAACCATATTATACACATAAAATTCAAGCCCTCTCCGGCGTAACTTGCAACTCATTTGCAATTGCTAGTTTTTATTAAAAATAATGTGTAAATGGATTACATTATTATGATTACAATGATGGAATGCATACTCAATATCTTTGAGTTGCAAGCAAAAGCTATTTCGGCGGAGGACCTATATAACTATGTCGGTTATATGTAAATTATCAGTTGCATTGTTTATTTTTCACATCTTTACGGGATCTGGATACTTATTATGTTAAACAGTAATTACAAGAACTTCAACAATGTTCTAGCAGGACAAGACATTGGAATTGAGGAGCTAGGCGAATCTCCACTATTTTGTTTAATATGTCGGTATGGTTTTGGATGAAAAAGAGAGACTCCATACATAGGGATTTGGAGCCATCATGGCAGTTGTGAAAGGTGTAGTCAAGTGTAATGGTGACAACCCTATATTGTTATTTGGGGCGCAGTCCTATTTCTTAGGAAAGATTCCAGACGGGGGCTAAATGAATTATCAATGAAGATAGAGGAATAAATAAATAGGGGAAGCTTAGTAGGAAAAACAATGGTGGATGATGACTCCATACAAAACAATTTACACCAATTAAATTGTGAAGTTGATGTTAAAATACTTACTATCTAATATTTATAGTGAGTTTTTGTTACTGGTATAGCCAACCATACAGAGCCGACCTGGGAGAGCTTTATTGGTGCCCCTATCTGCCATGCGCCCTAGGAAAAATGCCTAGGTTTCCTAGGGCATAAAACGCCCCTATCTATGTGTATGAATTTGTACTACTTTAAGCAAAGTTGAAGTGGTACATTGGTAAGGTTTTCCGAAGTAGGATAGGGTCGTCGTTTTATTCTATACAAAATGCACCATTTAATCATGATTCATAATGGAATCTCAATAATATCACCATAATATGTATGTATGGAATAAATATGCCCTTCACAATCACGGTGAAAGTCTCTACCATGAGAATTAATAATTACAATGCGTTATTCTAGTTTCAACGACGCAGATGTTGGATGCACATGCAATGAAACATCACCCATTCATCTATGTATAAGGATTTTACATATATTGTGTATCATTATATAAGGGTCGTGTTGAAGCAAAGTTTAAGCAATGGTATATTGGTAAGGGTTTTTGATGCAAAACAAATATTAAATTCATTGTAACTTACAAGACGCCATTTATATTTTTAAACGTCTAAAAAAGAGGGGGGATAGGGGATATGCTACGATCCTCATATGTGAGTGTTATAAGGATTGAAAGATCACTCCACATGTTCGTGTATAAGTATGGTTGTATAAATACTTAAGTATGGCTGTCAGGTATTTATTTGTTGTTTAATTGCATATTTCTAGAATTACATATGTATTAAGGATTGAAAGATCACTCCACATGTTCGTTTATAAGTATGGTTATTAGGTATTTTTTTGTTGTTTAATTGCATGTTTCTAGAATTACATATGTATTTATCAATTACATGTCTAAATTAGGAATTATATTACGTATGTTTCTGAAGCTTTATCGTGTCCCACTTCTTTCATTTCCTTCCCTTTCTATCTCCTCATGTTTTGAGGTATTTTTAGTTTCTTTTATTTATAATATGGAGTTGACATTCCTCATATTTTGTGATATCGCAGCCAAGGATACACCCATTATGTGGTTTCTAAGTTTTTTTATTATTATTTTTGTGCTTTTTCTTAAAATAGGATATTAATTTGAATTTGAATTGTGCATAAATACACATCTACTCTAGGTAATTTAGCAAATCTAGAGATAATACACCTTGAATGGATAACATCAAGCATTTACAATAGTAATCAATTGTATTTATCATCCACATGAAATTATTGAACATTTATACAAAAATTTATGGATATCAAGAAATCTTTTGAGTATTCAATGAAGAAATTAAGTTCATGTTAAGGACATTGTTATTAATGAAATTTATACTACCTCTATTCGAAACCTTCATACTCTCATTTTTGAGTTTCGAACATTTATGAACATCCACCATTACTAATAGCTCACAAGAACTGGCTCTAGTCTTTCTTAACATAGATATTTCTAGTTATATTCATGTTGATTATTTGTTCTATTTTTCTTGATGATTTTTGAAGTGTTTTACATAAGATGATCTGTATTGTTTTTCCAACTTATCGCAATCGTCTTCCAAATATTTTCCAACTTGCATCTGAAGTAAGTTATTTTTTTTAAACGAATAAGAGGGATATCATTTGTGGATATGTGTAGGGTCACAAATTTATTTAAGAAGTGTGATCTGAAGAAGATTAATGGATTATCACTCAAGGTGTTCATTTTCCATACATTTTGATATTTTTGGTAGTCCCACCAATAATCAATAAGGTTTTGTTTGTATGTATAAAGATAGTTAATTAAATACTTTATGGGATGATGTCCTACAATGTATTTTAGTAGTCAAGATATTGAATGCTGATTTTTTAGTAGATTTTAGGATTCAATTTAACTATATGAAACAAATGGCTAAAACTCATAAATGAAAGGGTTTAACGATACCTGTGTGGGTGATAACTGAGTTTTAGGCATGTTTAGGCTAGATTCCATGATATACCCAAGGGTATGAGAGGTCCAAATTTGTGTTGGTGTTGGTATGATGCATGGTATCGGGGCCTACCCCCTTAATTTACTATCCTGCAACGATAAGGGTGTCAGGTGCTTGCATGTTTTCCCAACTAAATATATTACAAATACATATGTGTAATGATAACAAGGAAACAACTAAATACTAAGTTTGCATGTTTTACCAAAAAGCTACATAACTAAGTTCATATTTTCTACATGAAGGTTACAACTTACACATAGTAAAATTATATTAATACATACAAATCACATAATGAGGTAGCATCGAAATTGTTCCAAAATTGAATTCTTCAGCAATTCCATGAGTTGTGTCACTTCTTATGTTGTTTTTTATTTTTCCATTCTCAATTTGGGGTGTCATTAACATGTTGATTGTGTTTGATGATGGGAGTTATTGATTGCTTGCATGGCATGATTGTAATTGTTTAATAGAATTCACATGCATGGGACTGGATGTATAAAATTGCATGTGCATTTTACTTGTAGAAAATTACATATTACCTGGATGAGTAACTTCATCGGTGTTGTCAGAAATTACAATAATGCAGTTGAAGGAGAATGTGCTATCATAAATTACATTGTTATTGTTGAAGGAAAATGCATTTGATTTGTAAAAGTACATGTGTTGCTCACTTAGTAATTGACCACATTTGGAAATGTTGGGGTGTAAATGTTGTTGAAATCCATCACAATTGGATGTTATGAAGTAATATTATTTTCTACATGGATCAATTGTCTTTTCATTTACATTTATTTTCCAAGCCTCTCCTTCTCCCATTGTAGCTTCTCATGTTCCTTTTTTTTCTCCTTTTCATGTTGTTGTTTTATCTTTTCCTGTTCTCTCATTTTCCTTTTAAGTTGTCGTTCGAGTTTGTTTTCTTCATTTTTCTTGTTAAATGATATTGTTTGCCTTCTTCTCCTCAAGGTTCTCTTTCTTTCTTGCTTTTAAATCCTCTCATTCCTTCATTCGTCCTTCTTGTTCATCAAGTAATTTCAATTATTTGATTGATGTGAGAATTTTTGATTTCCTTCCCAACCTCAGAGTCTATCTATTTGAACATTGTAATCTCTCATTAATCCTTTAATTAGAATCTTAAGAAAATTTTGTAGAAAACCGCTAACCTGATTTCCTGTTTCTGTATTGCATGGTTGTTCTATTATGTCTTGTAAAAAATTTATGAACACCACAAATCTACAACATCTAGCTAAGTATCATTTTCATTTTTCCATGCTTATAATTTATATAGTGGTGGACTACTCCACTTGGCATGCTAGGAGGAGGGAATGGCATGGAAAGAGAATTGGTACCAAATAATTGGTGATATGATCTCATCAGGTGATTTAGAGTCAAAATCATATAATTTTATACCCCAAAAAACTCTTCCATTCTTCTGAGGCAGAAAAAACACTCTCGATGTCTTAATTTACATTTGGCGGGTGACATTAACATCTTAAAATAGCATAAGTCATATTTTAATCATGCCTTGTCCTATTGGATTTTTTCTTAGGTTCAAAGAAGAAAAGGTGGGCACCATATTTCACTCCCTCATCCATTTTGAAGTTTCATCACTTAAAAACACAAGTTGAAGTGTTATAAGGAGCATGGGAAGACTTCAAGTTCAAGCTCTCCTTCCTGTGATGGATAGACCCCATGGTGACTTTTTGCAAACATGTTTTCCCCTTTTATTTTCCCCAAGGTATAAAGGTGACAAGAGAGACAAAAAATTGCACCCTCCATCCTTCTATTTATTTCCTGGTCGCACGAAAATCCACTTTTAAGACCCCGAAAGCCATCTTTTAGCCCCTACATCTCATTCACACTAAACAAGAAGCTACCACTTATCACCATCTAGTGAAAAGTGCACTTGTGTCTCCCTCATTTTCCCTTTTTCCCTCTTGCACTAGTGTAAATCCATGTCAACCATCCTCCAAACATGGCTAAGTTATTGAGTCAAGTGGTAGGTTAAGATTTTAAAATGGAAAATGACTAACTCCTCCTCTCAAAAAATTATTCATTTCAAACATTTTTGGTGCTATAATTTTCTCTCCAAATCTCCATTTTTTCATAGATTTCTGCTATATTGTTTCCAGACATTAACCTTATAAAATAAAAAAAACTCATACCTCACTAACTATGTATCTAATTTCCATCAAAATTCACCAATGAAATCCTCCTAAAGACACCTTTAATATTGTTATAAGATCATTGCTATTAATTATGTATGTAGTTTACAACAGTTACTTAAATTTTCAGCTATGAAACTTTCCTTTTCGGATCTACAGAGTTGTAGTGAATGAAATTCCTTGAAAATAAGAGCAAAATCTCCTAAAGAAAACATGAAATTTTGAAATGAATTTCATTGAAATCTGACACCCATAATACCAATGTCTAAAAATAAAATAAAAATTAAGGCATCATGTGACCAAATATAGTAATTTTCCAAAAGCTATAGGTTCTCAGCGCCCACGATACTACAAAGAAACAAGAATCATCAAAAGGTGAAAAATTGTGAGAAATTACTAAAATGGCCATCCTAGTCAAGACATGCCAAAAATAAAAAATCATTGCAAGTTGCAATTGGGATCATATAACTTATATCAATTGAAATTCTTCCTATATATAGTTTCAAGGAAAAGAAATTATCTCATGGTTCAAACAAGAGAGAAAACACTCGCAAGATTTGAAAACATTAGTCTCAAGATGAGTTTTGCATTACACACTTTGATGTAAGAAATTGGTTGATTCAATCCATCCTAACAGTTAGATAATGGGGGTCATCATTTTAAATTGATGTGAAACATGACAAGAAAATGATATCAAACAAGGTCTATAAATGTGAGCCCATACTCTTAATCATCATCTCAGAATCTGGCATGGAAATGTGTTTGATGAGCATGATGATGAATGTGGAGTTTATCCTTTCCTCATTCGTAGCAGAAGACATTGTTAATAAGGAATGGATGATTAAGAAGGTACTTAGGGTCTCCTAAGGTTGATTTCATCCAAGAAGGAGATATCTTTGTCACTAAGGTGAATTTTGAAGCTGCATGAAGTCAAGAGGTGTAAGGTTATGATAATCATGTTCCAACTCTAACCTTGTGTTCAAATCTATTTTCAAGAGAAGGAACATCATGTAAATCACATCATCTCAAGGAAAAATTCAGGATGAACTCATGTTTGTCAAATATTCTCACTTAAACCTCATGATATCGAGGTACCCAAGAACATCATGTTTGTAGGATAAATAAGTCATCGCAGGACCAAGTAGTGCAATGTTTCTAAAAACTTATTGAATGCCCTGGAGTGTTCCCGCATCTCAAAAAATGAGGATATTATAACCACAATGTTTTTGTTTAATAGGAAATCAATGGAACAAATTTTTATTTAGGGAAAAATCCTTCTATCTAGAGAAGAAGGCCTATTTCAATAAGGAGAAGATGAGTAAGAAGGTGTTTGGGCATCTTGAATTTGACTACATTAAATAACAAGACAACTTTGTCACATAGGTGAATTTAGAGGATGAGAGGAGTAAGTTAGTGATATTCATGTCCTGACTCCTACCTTGTGATAAGAGAATATCACTATGTTCCCATCTCAATGCATATCTCGTAATAGTGTTTTTGAACACTTAATTGATACCCTGGAAGGTGTTTACATCTCATAGGAGGAGTAATTTGCAATCACAATGTTCTAACTTAACATGAGGTCAAAATTAGGAAACTTAATTAATGGATCATTCACTTAAGATCCATTGAAACCAAGTTATAGTGCCCACTCCTCTTTGACACTTATTTTACTATGATTTTGATTATTGTTGATTAGAGACATGGACATTATTATTATATTTTGGTTAGCATGTTGATAGATAGTATGGACATTGTTATTATCGATATGTTGTGACTCATATTGTTGATTGTATGGACTCCTCGCAGACATGCATAGATATTCAATACTTGATTATGATCTTGTGTTGTTACTTTTTTATATATTGACACTATGGATTCTTGACGTATTGATTATGTTTAGATGATTAGGCTATTCTTTTGGTTTCATTGATGTTGGTAAAATGGTAGAAATTGAAATGTTTAGAAATTGTAAACAATTTATGGAATTTCTTAACCTTGATGATGATTTAGCTCCGCTATATGATGATATTTATTGATATATATGTATGTGTTTTATTTCTTCATGTAATCAATATGGCCTTGAGGCCGAAGGGGTGGTTTTTTGGTTTTTACAAGAAATTATATCACAATATACATGAAGGGGCTAGGAGACTAACCATGGAAGAATATCAAATGTTTGCAACAAGGCCACCTTGGCAACTTTGTGTGTGTATTATATTTTTATTATTGATTTTTTTAGGAGGTCCCCATGTGGCAGTGACCTCATATGTGGCCATGGGTTTGTGTGTTGCTTTTCTTCTTTTATTTTATTTATCTTGTTGTGTATGTCATTTCTTTAATTATAATGTATTCTCACTTTATTATGGCTTAATTAATGCACTCTTGTTTAGTGAATTAATCATGTTGATTATGCTAAGTTGGGATGTGCTAAAGGGGAATTTAATGTGGTAAGTATTCATTGTTATCTTATTGATTTTAGATTGAGTTCTTTTGATTTTGAGTTATGTACTCAACCCCATCCTTCAAATCTAGAACTTGGGCTTAGAGCCCACTTTTGGAGGCTTATGGGACAAGTTAAACTTGTCCTATACTTCTTAAGCCTTCCTAATAACCATACATATGAAGTGAGGGGTTCAAATTATCCCTCATTATGTGTTTTTGAAGGGAAAAGAAGTAATTGAAAATTCTTACAAACCCTCTTAATTGTGTCCTTGGAAGGATCGAGTGGAGGTTTGTGTGTTGAATGAAATTTGTCATATCCTAACCTTACCTATTTATGACTCTTGGTATTTATGTTTGAGTTGGGAGGTGGATTGGAGGAGTAGTGATGTGACATTGTACATGGAGCCACTTCACCATCCTCTCCACATTTTATATTTATTTCAGTTATTTTGGAGTTTTGTGGGTTACCTGGTTTGTTTACACACTTGCATATTTTGGTGATTTTTCTTGGTTACTTGTTTTGGAACTTGGGAGCTTACTTTTTGAATTGGCTTGGAATTGGAAGAAGCTTGAATTTTCGGCTTGAACAATGAAGGTGTTTGTAATGGAAAGCTAGGGTATATACCTTGCATTTTATTTTCCTTGTTTCTGTGTTGTGTTAAAATGTGGATGAATGTAAGTGAATATGTATGGGATTGGGTAGATTTTTGCCTTAAGGAAGGTGTGGGAAAAAAGAAAAAATGAGACCACTGGGGAGGTAACGTGAATTTGTGAGGTATTGTGGAGGGAGTGTGAGTAGGGTGTTCCACCTATGGGTAGAGAAAAATAAAGTATTCCTGCATTTTTTATATTTTGAAATGGGGATAGATAATGATATTTTGAGTGTTTGTGATGTGCACTTGAAGGTTATTTGGAGGACCCCTATTTCACTTGTGAGGTAAAAGGGGGTAGTTCCCATATTTATCTTCTCTTTTGGTTCTAGATTTGAGATTATGTGCTTGAATTGGTTGTAGACCTTATCTTGGTTGTCTATGTGTTTCCATGATTGTATGTATTGCTAGTTTTATTGGTGTGAATGTATATATTGTTGATGTATATGTGAAGAGTTTCCATGGTTTTTTTACTAACCACAATTTTCTACCCTCAAACAAGAGAACTAATAAATTAAGATTCCAGTTCATGGTGATAATTGATTTTTTGTTTAATAGAGTTAGCAAGGTTAGGAATTTTCACAATAATAAATTCCTTGGTTAGGGGATTTCGACACAAGCTTGGGAACAATAGAATTAAATTAATAATTAAATATTATAATTTAATTCCTAAGTTATATTTACAATTTAAAACATATATTAAGTCCCATTAGTTAATTTGGTTAGCAAGTATCAAGGTTATATTATTTTCTAGCTCAAAGGTTTAGTTTTGTTACCTAGCCACTAAGTGGCCCCATTCATCCCATTACCCATGTTATGTATTTTTTAATTAAAATTCATATTCCCACAAAAATGACCTCTCACTTAAGTTAGGTAGGGTTTAATTTGGGTCATAGGATTGATATATATCCTAGCCCTTCGATTAATGTTGCACTAAATTTCCTTATGGTCTTCTTTTTAATCCTTATTTTTTCCAAAAACAACCTCAGTTTCTCCTTGTCTTATTTACAAGTTTTTGAAGAGGAGGAGGAAGAGGAGCCATGAGAATAAGGGGGAACAACTATGGAAAAATTTCTCTAGATTTTAGTTGTGAAGGTTTTCCATTGTAATGTTACCCATTTGTAGAGATCCTATTTTGAATCTAATTGGTTATTTTAATGAAATCGTTTTCCTTTTTTTTGAGTTCAACTATTGGGGAAACCCTATTTATTTTAAATCCAAGAGTTTGACACATTTGAGTGACAAAAATGAAATTGGAAGGCTACAAAATGTAGTGCCCACTTCCCTTCAACACTTATTACTTTTTTATTTCATTTATTGGTGGTTATACATGGATATTATTGTATCATTTTTACTTAGCATTATGATTACACAATAGAGATACTTGGACTATTGATGGATTTCGAGTCATAGTATGATATGTGTGTGGCTTCTTAGAGACATTTTATATTGATCATGATGTGTTGTCGACATGGTTATATATTCTGACATTCAATATTTTTGTCATATTGAGTAGGCTTTAGTATTTGAACTAACCTTGTGATCTTATTGGTATTGATGAGATTAAGAATTGAGATGTTGTTAGAAATTAAAAATAATAGCTTTACTTGTCTAGCTGATGATTTAATTTATACATAGATGACTGTGGATTTATATTTGTATATTTTTTCTTGGATGTTTTGATGTGGTGACAAGGCTGAAGGAGGTATTGTGTGTTTTGCAAGTGATTATATCACAACAATAAAAGGGGATTAGAAACCAACCACATCGGAATACATGATGGATTCAACAATGGTCACCATGGAAACTTGTGTCATGTTGTGTGTGTCTTTTTTGTTGTTAGGGGGTCCCCATGGGGAGGATTATCTCCAATTGTAACCAAGGGGTTTGTGTGTTGTTCTTTTATTTTTATTTTCATGTATTTAGTTTTAGAGTATGTGATTTTATGGTGGGGTATTTTCTTTTTACTATTAATTAGGTTATGTGTCTAGACTAGTAAATTAAACAAGCTACTAAACTAATTATGGATGGGACAAAAATAATTCATTTATTAGATTAGATGGTTCTTTGGTTTATGTGTTTTAATTTGAGTGCATGTGATTTTGAGTGTTGTACACTCCACCTTACTTGGGAATTTCGGATTTGGGCTTGATGTCAAATTTTTGAGGCATGTGGGACAAGTTAAACTTGTCTCAAACCTCTTAAAACCTTACACCAACCCTACCTATTGGTTGGGTGTAAAAAATAGACCCCATTATGTGTTTTAGTAAGGCAAAAAAGTAAGTTTTTATTGTACTTTCTTACATGTATTTAATTTTATTCCTTAAGGGGTGTGGGTTAGAGTTGTGTGTGTAAGTAAATTGTCATTCCTTTCAATCACTTATTAATTATGATTTGGAGTATGGGTTTGACTTGGGTGTTGTGGGATGGATAAGAAATGATGCGGCATCCTACATGGAGCCAAATCATCTCCCTCCTCCTCCTGTCTATTTATTGGAAATTTGGGGAAGTATTTGGGGTTACTCACTTGGTTTTGAGCTATCTCTTTTGGATGCTTTCTTGTTGGAGTTGAAGGGTGCTTGCAAAATTGCTTGTGTTTGAAGATTTTGGGACTTTCTTGGAAGGTGGAGCTTTACCATTGCAAGGTAGGTCCTTATACTTTTACTTTCTTCTTGTTTCTTGCATGTTATGTGTTGTATGGGTTTGTGTTCTTGCTTGAAGTGTTGGGTAGTAAATTGACCTTAGGTTGTGTTGAGATTTGGAAATGGGGATGACATATGTTGGGAGGCATAAGAGATTCTTGTGTGTTTATGAGGGAGTGGGTTTTGGATGCGTCACCATGTTCTATTTTGTTATTTTATGTATTGTGGGAGCCATAAGAGTGAGGGAGGCATAAGAGAGATAGTTTTGTTGTTGTGGGGAGGCAGAAGATATTTTAGGGTTCATTGTGTTTGGAGGAGTTTTAGAAGTGCACATATAAACCCTTGGGAGGCATAAGGGAACCCCCATTATTCCTATCTCTACTTGGCTATATTTAGAAGCCATTGTTTGGGTAATTATTGTGTTTAAAAAATAAATGTTTTTGTGGATGTCTCTCTTATGTGTTGGTTTGCTTAAAAGTGAATGTGGAAGAATTTTTTTAGTTGCCATGTGTTGATACATCCCTTATTGCCTTGTGACTGGGGCTCAGGGGCCAATGAGAAGAATTGCTTCTTCTTCTCATTGGAATTTCTGTTGGGTGGAGAGTGTTGCCTCTCCCCCATTTTTGGTTGTTTTGATCAAGTGAAGAGAATATGGAGCTTAGCTAGAGACTTGATTCTTAGACTAATAATAGAAGACAAAAGTATTTCATTGTAGTTTCCTTATTGCAAAATTCCCACTTCAAGTGGAAGATTATTGTGTTATCTTTGAAAAGAAAATTTGTATTGATTTTTAGTGATAAACAATTGTATTGTATGTTGTAAAGGAAAGAAAGACATTTTTGTAAAGCTAGTTTTATCATAGTGGGAATGTGGATGAAAGAAAGACAACTTTTGTATATTGAATTGTCTTATTACCTCACATGGGTGTGTCAATCTTACTTTAAAATTATTGGAAATATTGTTGAATGCCTCTTGTGAAAATGTTGTAAACTTGTTAATGTAAAAGAAATATCCATTTTCATTTATATGCTTGTATTTGATAATTAGTAAATTTCTTTGCTTATTCCTTGTATAAAAAAGTTTTAAAATTCGTATGGAAGTAAGGAAGGGATTTCAAAATTTCCTTGATTAAGTGGATGTCAAACAAATGAAATCTATTTGTTTTTCCTTTGTAAATTTAATGCAGTAAATACAAATACATAACTACTACTAGCTTTAGTCCCAATTGTTTAGAAAAATCTTGTGTCAATTTTAAATTAGATTATACAAATATCTTTTGTCAATCAAATAATGATAAAATGAAAAAGGGAATTTAGTTGTTGTATCATCTAGATTACTACCAAACTTCACTAGAAATCTTAAATATTGAATTTAAAATTTGTGGACTCTAATAACAATACATATATTACTACCTCTGATAGTACAATTAAAATTCAAATATTATTAATATTAAGTTTATATTAATATTGGAGTATTACTAATATATATTGCCAGAGAAAAGAGGTCATATTATATATATAACCTTATATAAAAGGAAAATCATTCGTTATACCAAACCGTGCCATGAGAGTAATGTCAGAGTCGTTGTTTTAGTGCAGGGGCTGCGGGCCGCGGGCCTTTACTTAAAGTTTGTTGGGGATTAGGGTTATGGGGGGTCACCGACCCCACCGTCCACCCAATTAGCGAATGGGATGTGGGGTGGGGTCAGAGACCCTCCCCCCCCCAACCCCCAAATCCTCATAACCACAATACAATACCATCGTAGTAAAATAACCCCTATGCATTTAACTTTTGTGGACATATTGTGTAAATTGTTGTATCACTCGTGGCCGAACAAATATATTTAATCAATTTTAGATAGTGGTATATCATATATATATATACCCTATATATCAAATTCAGGTATTTTATTTAAAATGTGATTTTCGGTTCTCTTAACCCATTAGGATATATTTGTAGTTAAAAACAATATATATATATACAAATGTAGGTAGGTAGGTAGATAGGTATGTATGTATGTATACTTCTCATACCCCCAAATGAAAACATATAAAGAATGGTAACCTACATTCCACTAAAATGGGGTAAAACCCACAAGCCCATTTGGGCAAAAATTATTGAAATGATATGAGTACAAATATAAACAACTACTTTGAAACCCTAGAATGAGAATGTAAACAAGGATAAGAAAAGTAATGAAGCATGTATGTGTCCTCCCAAAAGCTTGAGATGGCATTCTAATGGCTTCTCTCCTTATCCTCAAACAACTTGCAAAACAAAAGTGAAATAACAAGTCAAAAGAAAAGAGAAAGAATCTTTCTTAGGAAAACTTTAGGGTTAGTTGTGTTTCCCTCATCTATGGGCCCCAAATGAATCCATCCAAAGGGATGGGATTCATCCCTTAAAAAAGTAGGGGGGAGTGGGTGAGAGGAATTTAAATCTTGAATTTAAATTTTAAATCTAAAATTACATGGGTTGAATTTTTAAGAGGGAACAACTTTTTTTTGTGTAAGGGAATGGGTTCATTTCTTCTAACCCTTGTGTTAATTTGTAGGGACCTTGTTTTTTTTTTTTAACCTAGACACCTTGTGGGATTAATATAACTCTAGGATTGAATTTAATAGACCCCTTTATCCTTGATATTAAAATGTGTAATTTTTAACTATAGTGAAATTTAAATTTTTATCAAAAATATCATTTAGGGGGAACCTTAAACATACCTTAGGAAAATTATGTTTATTAATAGGTGACGAGAGTTTTAAATTATTTTATTATAATGGGGATAAAATAAATTTAGTTTATAATTTTGATTTAAAGAAACTTAGAAAACAATAATGTGTCAACCGTTATTTTTGAACCCTTTTTGCGGGCACGTTCTTCAAAAAAACTAAAAAAATATTCCATCATTTTTTTCTAGCTTGCCCTAGGTTGTTCTTGGGTTTCATGTGAGAAATTGTAGTGGGCATTACACTTGGTATCAGAGCCATGGTTTCAATGCTTGGACCCATGGGAAAACTGGGAAAACACAACACATGAACATTTAACCTAGTGGAAATATTTTTTTAGACCTAGAAAACAACATTGTCTGATAATTGTATAATATAGAAAACCTAGAAAACTAAAATAAAACATAGATTGATGAAATAACTCTCACCTAGGTTTATGCAGAAGGTGTGGACCAGATGAGGGGTTCATGCATGTATATTTATACTTTCCACCTCTAGATTAGGTGGTAGTGGCCATTCTACCTTAGATTTTACAGAGGCTTCAGGACGTCAACGCCGCCATACATAGAGGGTCCTTACGAGTATAACTTGCTAGAAAGGATAGGGGGTGCCATAAGTTGAGACTCGTGCATATCCTTGACATAGCAAGGAGCATAGGGAAAAGAAATCCCACATTGAGTCAAGAAGGGAAGAGTCACCATAGAGGGGACATTGAGACAAGATTTCAAGACATAGGGACAGATCTCGGAGCCCTAAGAAAATGGAGAAGTATATAGAGAGACCTAGGGGATGTCAGTCATCAGCTTCAGACCATATTAGGGAGATCTTGAAGTGATGACCATCTCACTATTCTAGAGATAAACATGGTTTTCAAGCAGAGGCCTGGTTGGTGAGCTTTAGCAGATGCTTCAAGCTCTGCCCTTGTACTAGCAACACAAAAGCTCGTGTTGTGATCCATATTTTGAAGGATGGAGTAGGTGTTTAGTAGAGGACCGAGGAGTAGAAGCCCCATGTTGACTCAGAGAGACTTACCTAGGAGATTTTTGAGGATAGATTTAGGAGCCGGTATTTATCCAGGAGGTTTATCCAATAGTGGCTAGACAAGCTCCACGACGTCCGTCAGGCATATATGACTGTAGTTTAGTATCAGAGTCAATTTCTTGACCTACTCTAGTATGACGACTATACATAGGATGAGAAGGTCTGGATTCACAGGTTCAACAGGGGATTGAATTTAGATATGGGAGGTGTGGTGTGCATCTCTTGTTTGAAGACCTTAGAAGAGGCCATTGAGAAGGCCCACATAGAAGAGGATATTCAAGGAAAGACTCGGTAGGCTAGGGACACAGTGCGGATCCACATCAAACAGATGGAGGATAGTAGGTAAAGGGGGTCAGCTCCCACTTGTCATGGCAGACATGGTTCTACGTAGTCATCATTCATGCCACCACAATAGCCACCTCAGCAGCAGCACACTCATCCACCATTCAGACCTACTATGAGATTCAACGCTCAAAGAGGACAGAATATGGAGCCTCCTCCTAGGGGTTTGATTAGGACATAGGGTGCATTAAGAGCTCAGTGAGTAGGAGCTCATCAGAAGAGACCTCAATAGTCTATAGCTGGATTGTCATGACCCACAACATAGACCTCTAGAGTACCGACTAGAGCCATATCTCATTGGAGAGGACCAGGTGGATGTTATGGTTGTGGCGTTGTTGGACATCATTAGAGAGAGTGCCCATAGAACCATAATAACAAGTGTAAGGCACAAATTTTAGAACCTATGGTTAGTGACATGGGATGTAGCTATTAAATCTACGTAGTGGTCCTGAAATGCTAGGCTGAGCACTATAATACCGTGATAGATACTGCAGGTAGCATTTGTGGTATAACTTCCTCTATATTGTTTGATTCTAGTTTGTCTGATTTTTTATTGCACCATCTTTAGTAGAGTGTTGTAAGCTGATGGTAGTTAGGTACGGTCTTAGTTGGGACATTGAAATGGCTTTTGGAGCCAAAATATATATAGACTCCTTATTTCAGGAGTGTGTAGAGGATTTGGGACCCTTCGCCACTACCTCGGATCTTCGTATCCTTCCATTAGGTTCATATGGAGTCATCTTGGGCATGGACTGGCTATCTGCACACTGAATCGAAGTGGATTATCACCATAATAATATATTATGTACAAATGATCTGGGAGTTGATTCTATGACAACAGGAGTTAGGAGGCTCATTTCCATCTGCACTATTTCCACTATGCAGCTTAATCGGTGTGTGCAACGAGATTTCCAGATGTATGCTGTTACGGTTAGTGACAGATCTGAGGATGAGTCTAGTGGCCCATCTCTTGATGACCATCACATCTTGAGAGAGTTTTCAGATGTCTTTCCATGGGAGCTACCAGGGTTACCACCCCCACGTGAGATAGATTTTCTCATATATATGGTTCCAGGTGTAGAGCCTATCTCACGAGCACCTTATCAGATTACTACCCCTGAGCTCTGTGAGCTCAAGTTGCAGCTTGAGGGCATACTAGAGAAAGGACTAATTTGTCCTAGTGTATCCGCTTGGGGTGCACCGGTGATTTTTGTGAAGAAGAAGGATAGATCTTTACGTGTGTGTATTGATTACCTCCAGCTGAACAAAGTAACGATCAAGAATCATTACCCCCTTCCGTGCATTGATGATTTATTTTATTAGATGAAGGGGGCCACAATAATTTCCAAGATAGATATTAAGTCGGGATATCATCACCTAAGGATCACAGAGGTGGATATCCAAAAGATTTCCTTCCATACGAGTTCACAATAGTGCCTTTTGGTCTGATGAATGTCTCCGCAGAATTCATGAGCTTGATGAATGGGGCGTTCCAAAAAATTTTGGACCACTTTGTGATCATCTTCCCTGATGACATTATGATATACTCATGCACACGTGAGGAGCACAAGGAGCACCTTCATCAGGTTCTTCAGTGTCTTCGTGAGAAACAGATTTACGGGAACCTGGAGATGTGTGTGTTCTTTTAGACAGAGGTACAATATTTGTGCCACATCATTTCTAGGGAAGGTATTGCAGTTGATCCTTCCAAGATTCGAGCTATTATGGATTGGCTAGCACCCACTAGTGTGACATAGGTGTGCATCTTCATGGGCTTGGCAGAATATTACATGAAATTTATACGGGACTTCTCTCGGGTTACACACCCCATCACTTCCATTCAACAAAAATGGAAGAAGTTCCTATCATCAAATAGATGTGAGCATTCCTTCAGGACACTAAAGGAATGTCTCACGATGACACCTATTCTCGCAGTGTCAGACCATCAGGGTGAGTTTTTCATTTGTATAAATGCTTCTTTAGTAAGACTTGGAGGTGTGTTGATGTAGGAGGGTAGAGTAGTTTCCTTTAAGTCTCGCAAACTCAAGGATTATGAGCTCAATTATCTGACTCATGAACTTGAGCTTGCAGCAGTTGTGCACTCCTTGGTTTGGTGGAAACACTTCCTTCTTTCCCAGAGATTTACACTCAAGATTGATCAATTGAGTCTTCACCACCTCTTAACGCAACCCAATCTATATGCTCGTCAGTGGCGTTGGATGGATTTACTTTGTGAGTATGACATGGAGATAGAGCATGTGAAGGGGAAGGACAATGTGGTTGCAGATGCCTTGAGTAGACAGAGACATGTAGTTATTGTTACTTCAGTAGGTACAAATTTTTAGAGAAGGATTTTTTAGTAGCTTCTACTTTGCAGCTAGAGCAGAGATTGAGTCTCAGAGGCCCCTTGATGGGAAATTTGAGGGATTTTCGTTAGAGGTAGATGGCCTTCTAAGACACAGAGGTCGGATATATGTTCCAAGAGATGGAGGTTTGAGGAAGTACATTTTGAAAAAGGCTCATCGTGCACCTTATTCAACCCATCATGGGGTGAATAAGATGCATGCCACCTTGAGACAGTTGTACCATTGGAGGGGACTTTGGAGAGACATGGCTCATTTTATGTCATGCTGTTTAGAGTGTCAGAAGGTGAAGGCTGAGCATCGGCATCTAGCTAGCATTCTCTTCCCTCATGCTATACCGAAGTAGAAATGGGACACCATTTCTATGGACTTCATAGTTGGGTTATAGACGTCGAGATACCACCACAACTCCATCATGGTCATGGTGGATAAATTGAAAAAATTGGCTCATTTTTCTCTGATGAAGACCACCTACACAACTAGTGTAGTAGCATGGGTATATCTTGATGAGATTTTTAGATTGCACAGGATTCCGTAGAAGATCATTTACGACCACGATCCTTTGTACACTTCCCACTTTTGTACTACCATGCAGTATGCTCTCGAGATGAAGATCAATTTTAACACAGATTATCACCCTAAGATAGATGGATAGACTGAGCCGGTGAATTGGATCTTGGAGGAAATGCTTAGGATGTACGTCATCGATCATCAATCGAGATGGGAGGAGTATTTGTATTTCATGGATTTTTCCTACAATAATAGTTTTCAGAGTTTAATAGGCATGGATGTTTCTTAGGCAGTGTACGGAAGAGAGCGTAGGACACCTCTTAGTTAGGACAAGTTTGAGGATAAGGTTTCTCTTGGGTAAGCCTTTATATAGGACATGGAGTAGCAGGTTGTAATGCCGTGAAAGAAGCGACGCCACGCTCATGACGACAACAACGATGATGACGCCGCGCCACAAACATACGACCTGAAAATGCGACTGAATTTTTTTTTTTTTTTTTTAAGATCGAGTTTAAGAGAACCAGTTTTAGAATTGTAACACATTTAAATTGGGTTGCTTAGTTATTGTGTCAAGGGCAGGATGCTAAAAAAATATAGTCTAGTTAGGTCGCAAAGAGCCTCCCTAACATCCTTCTTGACACAAGCATCGTCGTCAGAGCTCGACGCCATGAGCCGGTTCTCATCCGAGGAGTCATTTAATCCTGGCACTAAATAACGTTAAGAGCAGGTGTCGGTAAAAAAATTGTTCTCGATGTCACGATCGAAATTTTACAAATGAACATTAAGGAGGGGTGATTAGGCACTCACCATTATCGATTAATTTTTAAATTTAGTATAAAAGGATTTAATTTGAAGTTCAAATCTAAAAATGAAATATATATTTATCAAAAATTACATTAAGTAAAATCTATATACTTAAACATAAAATTGAATCTTTGAACAAAAGGGATGAGTATTAAGGTGGGAAAGCACTTAAATTTTGAGTTTGAAAATGTAGTTGATGTGGGTGGCTTTAATGGCCACCTGCCATAGCAATTTAACTGCTCTCCTTGCGTGCCGAGATAGCCGGGTCGCACCTGACAACCACTTACTGCAAAAAGGATTTTCAAAATCTTATGCCTCCCCTTCCTTAATTTACCTACCCACCATTTTACCTGGCCATGCATAAAATAATGGTTATAGATAAAGCTACAGCTGGTGAGAGAGGCGGAGCTACAGGCGCGAGTGGAGGAGAATCTCCTAGAGGTAAATCTGTTTCATATCAGAATATTCATGAAGACCCATTTGTTTTGCATTTACAAGAGCATTTCAGAAGGGTAGACTTTCCAAATCCAGAAGGCCCCATGATGGCAACCATATGTCCTGGTTGGGCGTATCCTGTGAGCCCTTGGACAATTATTTTACTTCCTTCTCTTGGATCTGATACTGTTACCCACACATCTTTCCAGGTTAACCAGACACCATAGCTGTAATCAGAGTTGAAATTGGACATTTTTCCAATGCTTCCAGCAAGTTCCACAGTCCCTATTTCAGTGACTTCATCAGGGTTTGAAATGGCATTTATGTAGGTAGAACCTCGCTCATTAGTGCTTAACTCTGTGAATCCCAAATGAGCCAACTTTTTATTTGAGAAATATTCTGCAGAGTGAGAAGATTTTTTTGTTTTTTTTTGTTCTTGGCGTTTCTTTGGGCTGGCTTTCCATCGGGGAATCTCAGAAGCCATGGTAACAAATACTAAAGATTTCTAAGAGTCTGAAGAAAGGATATAGAACTTGGAAAATTTTCAAGAGAAGCTCTGCACTTCAGTTAACAGCTAAAGATTAATCATAGCACCCAAAGAAAGGATACCGAACTTGGATAATTTTCTAGGAACAGCCCTTTGGGCGTTTCCAACAAGCAGGTTACCAACTATGTTGTTATCTGTTCAGTATCGAATGTAGCTTCAAATGGGTTCTGTCCTCAAGATATTTTTATCAAATATATTGAGGGACAGAGAAAGAGTTACCTGGGAACCCGATGAAATTTGTTACGTTGATTCTCTAGTGCGGTCCTACCTGTTTTAATGTACAGACCATGGGGGAAAAAGAAAAGAAGGATCTCATAGAGGTGGGTCTGTATCAGATCAGAATATTCAAGGAAAACCAGCTTGCATTGCCTTTTAGAAACCAAGAACAAAAGAAACAGTTCATACGTGGATTATATTTATTAATTTCATTGATATTATTTATTGATTATGACTTAGGATAGTATACTTTATTAATATGAAGAGAATGTTAATAGTATGTTGTTTTTAGTGAAATCCTATAATAGTAAATCCGCTGGTTTTCATATTACTTAAACATGGATAATATTTAAAATATTAAATTCCTTATTAATGAAATGTGGTAATGTACTTACTAAGCATAGAACTTGCATTAGAATTTCCTTCTACACACTTCAATAAACATAACATGGGTTTTCAAAAGGTTTGATTTCATTTCCCCTTTACAATTTTCAATGGGTTTACAAGAAATTCTTAAATGAAGAAGAACATGATAGAGTTAGGGTATAATTTACTTTATTGGCATATTGGGACCTAGTTAAAACTTAATTCCTTCCATCAACAATACCACAAGAGGTAAAGCACTAATATTCTCACTGTTCAATACATTTCCTTTTGAGCAACAAAATGAAATCTAACATGTATATTTTTTTTTAATTTTCCTAACATTCCACAAAAGAGTCCTACAATATATCCATTAAATTCTAGAATAAGAATTACTAACATTTCAATACAACTTTCCCTCAAAACTTGTTACAACATTTTCCACTTAATGTGGGATCATTTTACAATAATGGAAGCTAAAATACAAGGAAATAATACATTTTTCCTCCACTCAAGGTGGGTAAAATACATGGTGGTTTCACATTGTCAACAACAAGGTTCCAATGCTCCAAATATCAACAAGGTGGCTCCTCCATAGTTTTGCTTGATTCACAACAAAATAAGGGGAGAGGCAACGCTCTCCTCCCAACCAAAATACCCAATGGAGAAGAGAATCCATCCTCTCCATTGGCCCCCGAGCCCCAACCACATCAAAATGGGAGAGAATCCAACTCATGGCAACTACAAGCTTCCACATAACTAAACATAGCATTTCACATGCATTCCATATTCCTTCAAAACAAGAGAATCAATAATCACAACAAGAGGGAAACAATTACAACAACAAGTCACAAGGCTTACCAAGAAAGCCACAAGAGTAAGACACATGCGGAAGCCACTTATGCCTCCCAATGGAATGGGTGCCACCTAAAAGCCTCCAATGCAAAAACAATACCCCTAACAACTCTTATGCCTCCCTCAAGTACCTCTTATCCCTCCATTCAGTCTTATGCCTCCCTCAACTCTTATGGCTCCCTCAAAGTAAAACAAGAAGAAATGCAAGCATTTCTCTTACAAGGTGGACACCCAACCCAAGCTCCCTCCTCAAGCACATGATCTCTTATGCCTCCCTCAATTAAGCTCCCCATAGTCTCCTCTCACTCCCAACTTAGGCATTCTACCCATTCCCAACAAGCATTTCAAACAACAACATTCAACACAACAAAAAATACATTCATATGACAAAAGAAACATAATGCAAACAAAGGAGAAGCTCCTACCTTTCCATGGTAGAGTTTTCTCCAATTATGAAGTCTCAAATCCCTCGAAGGATCAAGCAAGCATCCACAAGCCCCAACAAATTTATCACAAGTCTCCATAAGCTCCAAAAATTCACAAGCTTCTTCCAAATCGTCTCCTCCCAAAATACACAAGACCAAAAAAAAATGAAACTTCCAACCCCCAAAACAAACAAGAGGCTCAAATAAATAGAGAAAAGAAAGGGAGGGATGATGTGGATCCAAGTAGGATGCCACCTCCTTTTCCCTCCACTCCACATCATTTGGTCAACATCAAATTCCAATGCACCATTAATAAGTGGTTGAAAGAAAGGCAAGCAACTTGCACACTCCAACTAAGCCCACTTCCTCAAAGGACAAAATTAAATTTGAAAGAAAGTGCAATTAATATTTTTACCCTTTTATCCCCCCAAAACACCTAAAAGACCCTAAATTTGGCCTTCCAACCCATAGGTAGGGTTGGCATGGGGTTTTAAGAGGTGTGGGACAAGTTTGACTTGTCCCACAAGCTTAGAAATTTGGCCTCAAAGGCCAAATTCGAGTTTCCCATGTGGGGTAGAGTGTGCTACACTCAAACTCAAACACACATCAATCCACACAAAATGCAAAGTAAATCAAGGTTAATAAATGAACTCTCTTAGGTCACATATTTTAATTAGTTTAGGACAATTTTCAATTTAACTTAATTAACCCACTACAACCCATAGCTAACAAAGGGGTAAACTCCAATCCAAGAAATATGAATAATAACATAAGTAAAAATTTCACTTACTAAGAGCAACACATACTAACATAGTAAAAAGGGAAAAAATTAAACAAAACAACACATGATCCCTAGGTCACAATTTTCCCTTTTACCAGATAATTCTAACACACACACAATTACTTGTTGCCATGGTGACCTTAGCTGGATTCTTCTCGAATTCCGATGTGGTTGGTCTCCACTCCCCAATTTGTTGTGAATATAATATACCTGCAGAACAGAAAATACCTCCTTCGGCCTGTTGGCTGCATTAAAACATTCATGCCAAATATACAATATAATCTAAAATAATCAACACCTGATTTACTATCATCTATGCAAGTACGATATCACTTAACACTTTCTACCACATATCATTTATATCAAAACGATCATCACATTAGTCAAATTATCAAGTTATACTCAATATGATTAAATATATCCCATGTCAGAATTAAGATGAATATCCCTGTCAAAAGTATACAAATATCATCATCAAATTTCCACCAGTAAACCATATGCATCATATAAAGATCAAATCAATAATAGTCCCATGTCAATGATATCTACTAGCATGCTAAAACAAGAGGTCATAATAATCCATAGTGAAGTAATCAGTCTCGAAAACAACAAAACAAAATGAAGTCGAAGGGAAGTGGGCACTACACAGGTTATTATGATCAGACAAAGATTGTAGGAGGCTCGGGATAGGCAGAAGAAGTATGTGGATCAGCATAAGATAGATCATAGTTTTGAGGTGGGCACAAAGGTTTTTGTTCATGTCAGGCCACATAAGAGACCTATCCGTTACGGAAAAGCCTCTAAGATTTCTCATAGATTTACGGGTCCCTTTAATATCTTTGAACGTATCTGTCCTTTGATCTATCATCTAGCATTGCCACCCATCTTATCTCACATCCATGATGTATTTCATGTTTATGTACTTAGGAGCTATATTATAGATCCTTCTCATGTGTTCGGTTGGACATCATTACAGGTGTAGGATAAGGGGTAGGTGATGGTGGATCCTATCCATATTTTAGAGCACAAGACCATGGGTCTTCGAGGAAGAGATATTGATCAGGTTTGGCTCCAGTGGGATAGGTATGATGAGATTACTGCTACATGGGAGGATGCTACATTGCTACGAGTCTAGTTTCCACACCTATTCTAGTGACTTCCAGGAGGAAGTCAAGTCTAAGGGGAGGGGGATGTAATGCCCACTTCCCTTCGACACTTATTACTTTTTAATTTCGTTTACTATTGATTATACATGGATATTATTGTATCATTTTGACTTAACATTATGATTAGATGATTGAGACACTTGAAATATCGATGGATTTCGAGTCATAGTATGATGTTTATGTGGATTCTTAGAGACATATTTTATTGATCATTATGTGTTGTCGACATGGTTATATATTCTGACATTCGATATTTTCATCATACTAAGTAGGCTTTAGCAGTTGAACTAACCTTGTGATCTTATTGGTATTGATGAAATGAAGAATTGAGATGTTGTTGGAAATTAAAAATAATAACATTTCTTGTCTAGATGATGATTTAATTTATACGTAGATGACTGTGGATTTATATTTGTATATGTTTTGATGTGGCCACGAGGTCGAAGGAGGTATTGTGTGTTTTGCAAGTGATTATATCACAACAATCAAAGGGGGATTGGCGATTAACCACATCAGAATACAAGATGGATTCACCAATGGTATCCATGGAAACTTTTGTTATGTTATGTGTGTCTTGTTTGTTGTTAGGGATTCCCCATGGGGGGATTACCTCTAATTGTTACCAAGAGGTTTGTGTGTTGTTCTTTTATTTTATTTTCTTGTATTTATTTTTAGACTATGTGATTTTATGGTGAGTTGTTTTCCTTTTATTATTAATTAGGTTATGTGTCTAGATTAGTAATTTAACCATGATACTAAACTAATTGTGGATGGGACAAAAAGAAGTCATTTATTAGATTATATGGTTCTTTGGTTTATTTTTTTTTAATTTGAGTGCATGTGATTTTGAGTGTTGTACACTCCACCTTACTTGGGAATTATCTTGATGTCGAATTTTGAAGGCATGTGGGATAAGTTAAACTTGTCCTATACCACTTAAAACCTTACACCAACAAAACCTATGGGTTGGGGGTAAAAAATAGACCCTGTTATGTGTTTTGGGAAGGAAAAAAGGTAAGTTTTTATTTCACTTTCTTACATGTATTTAATTTTAGTCCTTAATGGGTGTGGGCTGGAGTTGTGTGTATAAGTAAATTGTCATTCCTTTCAATCACTTATTAATTATGCTTTGGAGTATGGGTTTGACTTGGGTGTTGTGGGATGGAGAAGAAATTATGTGGCATCCTACATGGAGCCACATCATCTCCCTCATCTCCTGTCTATTTATTGGAAATTTTGGGAAGTATTTGGGGTTACTCACTTGGTTTTGAGCTATCTCTTTTGGATGCTTTCTTGTTGGAGTTGAAGGGTGTTTGAAAAATTGCTTGTGTTTGAAGATTTTGGGACTTTCTTGGAAGGTGGAGCTTTACCATTGCAAGGTATGTCCTTGCACTTTTACTTTCTTCTTGTTTCTTGCATGTTATGTGTTGTATGGGTTTGTGTTCTTGCTTGAAGTGTTGGGTAGTAAATTGACCTTAGGTTGTGTTGATATTTGGAAATGGGGATGAAATATGTTGGGAGGCATAAGAGCTTCTTGTTTTTTTAGGAGGGAGTGGATTCTGGATGCCCCACATTGTTCTATTTTTTTGGTTTATGTATTGTGGGAGCCATATGAAAGAGGGAGGCATAAGAGAGATAGTTTTGTTGTTGTGGGTAGGCATAAGATTTTTTGGGTTTGGTTGTGTTTTGAGGGTTTTAGAGGTGGCCATTGTAACCCTTGGGAATCACAAGGGAACCCCCATTATTCCTATCTCTACTTGAATATTTTAGAAGCCATTCTTTGGGAAATTATTGTGTTTAAAAATAAGTGTTTTTGTGGTTATCTCTCTTATGTGTTGGTTTCTTTAAAGTGAATGTGGAAGAATTTTTTTAGTTGCCATGTGTTGATACATCCCTTATTGCCTTGTGACTGGGGCTTGGGGGGCAATGAGAAGAATTTCTTCTTCTTCTCATTGGAATTTCTGTTGGGTGGAGAGTGTTGCCTTTCCTCCATTTTTGGTTGTTTTGATCAAGTGAAGAGAATATGGAGCTTAGCTAGAGACTTGATTCTTGGACTAATAATAGAAGACAAAAGTATTTCATTGTAGTTTCCTTATTGCAAAATTCCCACTTCGAGTGGAAGATTATTGTGTTATCTTTGAAGAAAATTTGTAATGATTTTTAGTGATAAACAATTGTATTGTATGTTGTAAAGGAAAGAAAGACATTTTTGTAAAGCTAGTTTTATCATAGTGGGAATGTGGATGAAAGAAAGACAACTTTTGTATATTGAATTGTTTTATTACCTCACATGGGTGTGTCAATCTTACTTTAAAATTATTGGAAATATTTTTGAATGCCTCTTGTGAAAATGTTGTAAACTTGTTAATGTAAAAGAAAGATCCATTTTCATTTATATGCTTGTATTTGATAGTTTGTAAATTTCTTTGTAGATTCCTTATAGAGAAAAGTTTAAAAATTCATATGGAAGTAAAGAAAGGATTTCAAATTTTCCTTGATTAAGTGGATGTTAAACAAATGAAATCTATTTTTTTTCTTTGTAAAGTTAATGTAGTAAATCAAAATACATGGCTACTACTAGCCTTAGTCCGAATTGTTTCAAAAAATCTTGTGTTAATTTTAAATTGGATTATAAAAATATCTTTTGTCAATAAAATAATAATAAAATGAAAAAGGGAATTTAGTTGTCTATCCTCTATATTACTACCAAACTACACTAGAAATATGAAGTCTGGAATTTAAAATTTGTGGACTCTAATAACAATACATATATTACTACCTTGATAGTAGAATTAAAATTCAAATATTATTAATATTAAAATATTAATTTATTATTAATATTAGAGTATTATTAATATGTATATAACCTTATATAAAAGAAAATTGTTCATTATACAAAACCATGGCATGAGACTAATGTCAGAGTCGTTCTTTTACCGCAGAGGGCTGCGGCCTTTACTTAATAATTTTTGGGGATAGGGTTCAGGGGAGAGTCTCCGACCCCACCCCCACCCCCACCCCATTATCGAATGGGATTGGGGGTGGGGTCGGTGACCCTCCCCCCAACCCTAAAATCTATGTAAACTACAATAAAACTCCCATAGTAAATTTGAACTCTGCGCAATTTGTCCCTTATGGACTGTGTAAACCGAATATCGTTCCTTATTTTTTTTACAGATATATATCTATATATATAA
Source organism: Taxus chinensis (assembly GCA_019776745.2). Taxonomy (NCBI): domain Eukaryota; kingdom Viridiplantae; phylum Streptophyta; class Pinopsida; order Cupressales; family Taxaceae; genus Taxus; species Taxus chinensis. The sequence continues at coordinate 291,974,506 of CM034155.1, read as the reverse complement.
GTTTATGTTATTTTAGATAGTGGTAATTGTATATATTTTACCCTATTCTGAAATTCAGGTATTTTATTTAAAAAGGAATATTTTTTAATAAAAGGATATATTTGTAGTTATATTCGTGTGTGTGTGTGTGTGTGTGTGTGTGTGTGTGTGTGTGTGTACATATATATCTATATACATATATCTATAAATAATTTCTTCCCAAAGTAAAATAAACCATGGTAACCTATTTTCCACCAAAATAGGGAAAATCCATTTCCCATTTGGGCAAACATTATTGAAATGAAATATACAAAAATAAACAAATGCATTGATTGAAACCTTAAAAGAGAGTGTCAACAAGGAAAGAAGAGTAATGAAGAAGTTCTTCCTCCCAAAAGCTTGAAATGGCCTTCCATGGCTTCTTTCCTTCTCCTCTAACAACCTACAAAACAATAGTGAAATAATAAGTCAAGAGAAAAGAGAGAATATTTTTTATGAAAAATTTAGGCTTAGTTGATTCTCCCTCATCTAAGGGCCCCAAATGAATCCATCCAAAGGATGAGATTCATCCCTACAAAAAGTAGTTGGGGAGTGGGTGAGAGGAATTTAAATTTTGAATATAAATTTTAAATTAAAAATTAAATGGGTTGACTTTTAAGAGGGCCACTTTATTGTGTAAGGGGATGTGTTCATTTTCCTAACCCTTGTGCTAATTTGTAGGGACATTGTTAATTGCTGTAAACCTAAGCACCTTGCAGATTAACATAACTTTAGTATTTATTTATATAGGCCCCTTTACCCTTGAGATTAAAATGTGTAAATTTTACCTATAGTGGAATCTAAATATTTATCAAAATAACATTTAAGGGGAAACTAAATCATGCCTAAGACTAATTAAGTTCATTAAAATGTAATGAGAGTTTTAGTATTTTACTAAATAAGGAAATTTCATATTATTAATATCAGGTGAATTTAAAATAATAATACGACGACTGTATTTAAAATCCTTTTTGTGCGCACGTTCTTAAAAAAAATTATTCCATAATGTTTTTCTAACTTGTCCTAGGTTGTTCCTGGGTTTTGTGCATGCAGATTTTAGCAAGTGTTACACAAAATTTAATTTTATTTTATTCCTAGTTACTAGAAGGTCCCTTGTTAAATTTTTAAGCTTATATTTTACTAATTTTTAAATATGGGTTGTCCTCAGACGAAATTTTTTTTTTCCATCAAAAGTGACAAAAGCACTGCCCTATGTAGGCCGACGGTCCTGTGACCACCGCCCTACATGGGGGCTCTGAGCTTGGCAGTGGTTCTGAAACCGCCGCTCTGCATAGGGTGGCGGTCCTGTTCACTGAAAAACAAAACCTTCAACCAAACATCATTTTCATAGTTTTTCTTCTTGAGTTGATTTTTAATGAAGTGTTAATTTTAATGAGAGTGTCTTCTAGTCATTTATTGGTAGATTGATAGTATGTCTATTTTCCTAATTCTAATTTCATAACATCAACTTAAGTTCTATTCTTTCATTTTTGCAATAATAAGTAAAAACTGATTATAACATGACTACAATTCATTCTATTTCACAATTTCCATTTTCTAACAAAAAACAAGAATTCAACACACTTCATTTCAATACATCTTTTATTTTTCAAAATATACATGTATATACTGTAACGCCATGAAAATGAATGCCGCGCTCCCGGCGACGACGGCGACGAAGGCGCCGCAAAACATCCGACCCGAAAAGTGACTAAATTTTTTTTTTTGATGGTTGCGTTTGTAAACAGGATCGAACTAAAACAGTCTTGTAATGCTTCGGGGACGAAAATGATTCAAGGTTAAAGACATTTAAATTCTTCTCATTCGACGTTTCACTAAAGGAAGAGGAGGTCGTTATTCAAATTGATTAGACCAATGTCTGGTAGTGTCGTATAACATTTCTGAAAGCTGACTCTAGAGTAGGATATAATCTATTACGAACTAAAATTCACTGACTACTCCTCTCTTTTTTTTTTATTATATATATATATATATATTATATCTAGTTACATTACGTACATTGTGATTTACTACATTATAATATATTTATATATATCTATATATATATATAATGAAGGGATTCATGTATTACGATATACCTACTCTGGCACTTACCTATTTTGTTGCGTTGTATAATTTTATATGGTTAGGAGTATACAATACCTTATTTATCTCTAGTGCAATTATTGTTTGAAATTTTTTATTACATTTCATACCACACTCCGCCTCCTAGCTAGTTATCCTCATCTTCTAAAAACAGACCTGTAAGGTAAGCATTTCAACGCTTAGAAGTCTTTTGACGTATGTTCTCGGACATCTCTTTAAAGAGATTGAATACTTTTAAAATTAAATGGTGTACAAGGATATATCAACAAAATATATACATACAGATCCGTCTAAAAGCTTATCCACAAATTTGAAATCTGAATTTTAATGACAAGAGTCCAATCGGGGGGGAAATAAAAGCGTTTTAACTCATGTTTAACTCTTTTGGACTTGGGGCGGTGGACCTCACCCACCAGCTGTCACAATCAACAACTCCCTGCCTGGCGTGTCGTGCTAAACCTGCTGAGCCGCTCAATCTCATTAGATTTGCAAATTTATTAACAAGAAGGACACTACAGTCGGCCTGCTATTTTCCCCATTGACCTGGCCGCGTATGGAACTCACAGGGAGGTAAGGAAGGAGGTAATAGGCGCGTGGACAGAGGGTGGAGATTTTGAAGGAGCTCCAGTGCGTAGGAAGGGCGTTTTACCTCCATTTTCATTGGGTGCAGCAAGGTGAATGTGGCAAGGTCGTCCAACTGTGTTGCTATTTGTTCAGTGCTGAGCGCGTCTTCCATATCCGGGATACTGTCTTCAAGAAATGTTTATCAATACGATGGAGGACAGTGAAAGAGGGGGTGCGGCAGGATGTGTTGCAGACCGCCCAACTATGCTGTTATCTGTACAGTAACGAATGCATTCTCCAATTGATTCGCCCTCAGATCGATTCAAGGGACAGTGCAAGAGGGGGGAGTGTAGGGTGAGCATGGATAATAGAAGAGCATTAGATATGTCAAGGCGATTGATGAGACTCCAAGCAACTATATTTTATGCCCTGGGAGATATACATAGGGATCAGTCTGTGTTGCTGTATTTTCTTATTTGATGATTATTTGATATGCTTACGTTTATACATCATTTCCATATTATATTCTTGACCAAACATGACCTGAGTTCTTTGCACTTTGTGGGTTTGTACTGTTCTTTTCCGGAAACATTTTAGACTACTTTCGTTTATTACAGCATGTGCAAGACAAGATAAAGGTTTATTCCAAAATCGATCAAGGGACAGAAATAACGGTACCACTGTGTTGTCATTTGTTTAGTATTGAATGCATTCTCAAGATCCGGGGCTCGCCTGAGATTTTCGATCAACGATCAAGGGACAGAGGAGGATCTGTTTCATATCAGAGTTTACAAGAAGCCCAATTGTCATTCTGTTACCAGAGCAAATCCACGTGTGATATTTGTATTACTGTCTTAATAAACCTCTAGTACTTGTCTATTGCAACACTATTAAATGGATGACCACAAACCCGTCTTTGCAAGCACTGCAACAGTTTAAATGTTCACTGTGCAATCATTTTGCCATTTCAACAACAATATAAAATATGTCATGATATAAATAATATATACATAAAATATAACTAAAGTGGTATAAAAATTTATCTATACATGAATTATACAATATAGATGTTTTAGGAAGTAAATATAAGATTTATACAAAGGATTAAATAAAACGTTCTTAGGAAGCAAAAAGACATGTAAATGAGATGAGGGAAGTTTAAGCTTTTGATGTATATAATTAAGAATAAGTTATTATAATGAAAGGTGTTTTTTGTAAAATTTTCCAACACCCTTCAAGAGGGTTCCAAAATTACTTTCAATGAGGTTTAAAGCAAGTACTACTATCATGTAAACAAGATTATCATTCTCAAGAAAATTTCCATGTCAAGTACTAAAGAGAATAGATAGATTGTCTTGCTCTTCACAGTATTCCACAAGAAATCAGCAACATTTCCAATAAATTTTGAGTGAGAAAACTAACATTTCAATACAACTTTCCTCCATTATTTTGTTACAACACCTTTTTCTTCATGTGGAACATATTTACAACCATGTAAACACTTTTCAAGTAGAATTTGCATTTAGTCATGTGTCTCTTGGAGCAACTATAGATTACAATGTCCCTTATTTTTGGAATGAAAACAAGATGATACAACTTTCTTTCACTTGCCAGTTTTACAACAAAATAATATCTGTAAGGAAATGGAAAGAGTCTTCACAAGCTCCATAGTGTTCTTCATCCATGCTCTAAGTTCCAAGTAGTTCAAATCACAACCAAGATAGGGGGAGAGGCAACACTCTCCTCCCAACCAAAACTCAATGGAGAAGAGAAGCAATCTCCTCCATTGACCCCCAAGCCCCAAACACAACACAATGAAGGGGTGGTCTCCAACTCTAGGCAACAAAACTTGCTTCCACAATACAATTTTCTTCACAACAATCAAGGTTAAAATAGAAGAAACAAAAAGGAAAACACAAATAGCATCAATACTTTTCACAACAAGGCTTTCATCCAAGCCAAGAAGACAAGGAACTATGGGAAAGTTTTCGTTATGCCTCCCCATTGAGATGAGATGCCCATCCAAAACCCTCCACTATAAAACATCAATCCCCTATGACTCTTATGCCTCCCTCAAGTACCCCCTTTTTCCCTCCCATACTCTTATGCCTCCCTCCTCTTATGGGCTCCCCCAAGGACAAGGTAAGAATGTGAACATTCCTACCCAAGATGGGCATCCCTCTCACACTCCCTCCACAATTTCCTATTCTACTCTTATGCCTCCCTCATGAGTTTTTCCCATAGACCTCTCCTACACTACACATTAAGCATTCTAATCCATTTATCACAATACACCAAAGTAAACATGTATTATTTCCACAAATTTAGCATAGAAACAATAACAACATGAAAGCAAAAAACAAAAAAGAAGGTTCCATACCTCTCCATTGGAGAAGCCTAAACCAAGAATCTTTGTCCAAGCTCCTTCCAATTCAATCCAAGCATGCAATTCCAAGTTCCTCTCTTTATCTCCTTTCTCCCCAATCCTATTCTCTCTCCCCCAAAATTAAAAAAGGAAAACTGTTCAACAACACAAAAACAAAACTCCAACCCCCTCAACAAGAGAGGAACTTTCCATAAATATATCAAAGGTAAGAGTGAGGATGATGTGGCTCCTTGTAGGATGCCACATCACACATCCTCAAGACCATCTCCCTTTAGGTCAACTCAAATCCCAAAACACCATAAATGGGTGGTTGGATTGAATGAAAACCCTTTTCCACATTCATCCCTTTCCCATGTGTCCCAAGGCACAATTAAATGCAAAAGGAGACAAGTGCACTCCAAAGTCACATTTCCCTTCCCAAAACAATAAATAACCCCCTTTTTGGATTCCCAACACATAGATATGGTTGGTAAAGGGTTTTTGGAAGTGTGGGACAAGTTCAACTTGTCCCACAAGTCCCCTAAAATTGCCCTCAATCTAAAATTCGAGATTCTAAGAGATATGGAGTGGTCAACACTCAAACCCAAACATTCAATACAAGAGGACACACAAGGCTCAAGGATCCAACAATCAAAATTAATTACCCCCCACTAGACTTCCCCTCCAAAGCTAAAAAACTAAAACAAGATGTTACATTAATCTAAACACACTTAACAAAAGTAATTTTTAACAAAAATACTTCACAAAAGAAATCACCTACTAAAGTCAAGTTAAAACAAGTAATTAACAGTCTTACCCCCCTTGGGTCACATTAGGAAAATTTCCCCTTCATTGGAAATTTTTCGCAACACAAAAAAAGAACAAAGTTAACACAATACAATACACAAGTTGCCTTGACGACCAAATGTGGTAACCACCCGACATCCTGTTGTGTTTGGTTCCCAATCCCCCTCATGGTTGTGATCATGTTGTGTTTCCTGCAAAATACAAAAATACCCTCCCTCGGCCTTGCGGCCATGTCAAAAATGTCTAAAATAATCATATGCATGAAATTCATTAACATCTATACGTAATTCAATTATCCATTATTTCAAGGTTTAAATCACAACTTAATTATGCATTACCATCATTATCCAAAAATCATAGCAATATAAATTGAACAACTACATTCTACTCATCATGGCAAAGAAATCCAATGTTAGAACACATGTAATATATCCATATAAAAATAATATCAGTATCCAATAGTCTATTCTATGAGCCAGTGTAGATCATACAGAAAACAAAAATCCAATCGTAACCCAAATGCATCTACTCAAAAAACATCATGCTAATCAACGTAAGTATAAGCCATGTTCATATCTAAAAGTCTGCATAACTCAAAATGATAATCAACTAAGTGTCATAGGGAAGTGGGAATTACATTACATGGGTAAAAATTTAAAGGCTTACTTGTTTAGGATATGTTTCATTTCTAGTTATTTGAAATACTTCAACTCATTTCCTTTCACATTTAGGCATTACACATATAACTATGGAATTATCCTATCATGTATGTCCAAATAAAGAGGGTTTTCTTAATTTAAGACTTGTAAGCCAATTTAATGGCATGTAACTAAGTAGTGAAGGGGCATTTCCAACAAGGTATAGTTGTTTCTTTAAAATTTTTAGAACTTGGTAACTCCACTACAAAACTCTTTGGTTAATCCATTGTGCCAACTTTGACATCACCTATCATTGATTAGTGAAAACCATACACTCACAGTGGGAATAATGAAATTATGAAATCCTACATACAGATAGGCTCTTCAACACTATCGAAGACCAATTTTGAAGTCACTTATTCAAATATTAATGTATTACACTCACTTGTAGGCTTTGATTCTTTGTATTGGTGTGTGAATCTGTTAATAAACTCTAGTATCTCAATGACACATTGAAGGGGGAATAGGACACACTAGTCCACCCAACCTTTAATCCAATAAGAGCAGAATTCATCCCCTTATTATCTCCCAAGCCCCAACCAAAGAACAATATGTGGTATTATTAAATATTTGAAAAATCTTACAAGAGGCTTCCACAACAAACATTCCATAATAACACATTCAAACAATCCATTCAAATAAAATAATTATTTTCCAACAAGCACAAAGGCTTGACTATAACAAGACAATAAGGAGAAATTGAATATGGTCACCACCTCCTTTTCTCTCCCCAGTGAAGTAGGATTTCCACCCAAAAGCCTCCATGTGCACAACTCAAAACATAAATCAATCCTTATTTCTACACTTGCAAAATGTAAAATTTAACCATGTTATCATTTTTACTCCCCATAGGTGGAACTCAAAATCACACTCCCTCAAAAATGCATGCCTCACATCTCCCTTTCTCTTCCCCAATGGTCCCATAAATCCATCTCCCACACACAACTTAAGGAAAGCTACTTATTTACAAACAAAATAACAACAACACTCATACATTGTACAAAAAAACACCATTTTTACATCAAATACAATAATACAAAGATGCAAAAAAAAAGGAGATCCTACCTCTCCATCAAGCTTCTATATCCTTTTCTCAAACAAGCCTTCAAATTTTTCATCAAAGATACATCAAATATGCAACTCCAAAAATAAAAAACTCCAAATATGAATTCCAAGACCCAATTTCAAAAGTGCAAGAGAAGGAAATAATGCAAGTAACCAATAATCCATCAAAATCGTCCATTAAATAGAAAATATATGTGAGGATGGTGGGTTGGCTCCATGTATAATGCCACATCATCATCCCTTCATTAAAACAAACAAGTCAAACAACAAGCCTAAAGTAATTAAATGGACATGTAAGACTTATGACATGCCCGCATGACACTCTAACTTTGCACACCATGCCTAACAAGTAAAAACTTAAATGTGGTAAGTAGCAAAGTGTAATTATTTTCCATTTTTACACTCTAAAATGTATAATTAAGCATAAAATTAACTCCCCACACCATAGGTAAGGTTGTTGGATAAATTTAAGAGGCATGGAAAAAGCTTAGATTGTCCATCCTAGAACCCTCCAAAAAATCCTCCCAAGTCAAAATCAGAATTTCGAAGTTTGGAAAGAGTACACAACAGAAAACCCAACACAAATCTAATCTACATTCACAAGATTTCAAGGAACATCTACCCAATTTATTTCCCACATATCATATCTTCCCTTTTAATTCATATTTAAGCTAAACTAGTTAATTAAGACACATTAACAAGTGTTAATAAAGTGACAATATTTCAAAAATAATTGAATACATCTACACAAACTCAAACAACCAAAATTAAAGGAAATAAAAAAATTACACCCATGGCCATATAAATGAGGTAACCCCCCCATGGAAACCTCCTAACAAAGCATACACGAACACAACATAAGATTATACACAAGTTGTAAAATTTTGGCCATGTTGGATAACACCCGACAACCTTTCATGCTTGGTCCCCTATCCCCTTACGATGTATGTGATAAAATTTTCTTGCAACACAAACAAAATACCTCTCTGGTCCTAAGGTCACATCCACATAGAGAATAATATACATATAAATATCAATAATCGTCATCCAAAATTAATAATTCTATCACCTATCATCATATTAATTAATTCAGTTTTATCATTCATAAAACCATAATTACACTCAAAACATCCAACATAGGTGATGCATCCATAATTTGAAATGTTATTATAAATTAGAATATTGCAAATCAACATATATAATTTTCCATCATTGTCATCTAGTGCATCATAATCAAAATGTAAATCACAACATGTCAATAGTCCAAATATCTACATATTCTATCATCTACTGATCAACATATAATAATCAAAATGTCTAAGTATCAATTCAACAATAATGTCATCATAACGATAATAGTATTGAAGAGGAGTGGGCACTACAGTATGTTCCATTATTCCATTAGCTTGATAGACTCATAGTAGTAGTACTTGGACTAATTGAGGAAGTTGCATGTTGTACTTGTAATTGATGGGGTTGTAAAATAAATCCTCATTTGTTTGTGTCTTCGAACCGTATTAGGATTTGAAGATGAAGGAAAGTACATCAACTTCTAATTTTGTAGAGTCCTTAGGAGGTTGAACACATATGCCTCCAACTTGAATGAGAGAGATCTTACATGCGATACAATTGCTTTCTTCTAAAGAAAAAAATAGCTCTAATATTCAAATAAATACAATAAGATATTTAGCAATAATTTAAACTCTACAGTTACCTCTTCCTCATCATTTAAACTAAAATATACAATGATTTTTCATTCATGTGCGGTCAGAATATTAGTATTTTTTGAACATGAAGTGCAACTCATGAAAGCCTTCACAATATAATTCAATGCTATATAGTTACAACATGACAATGTTGTAGTGTCATTGTAAATAATATATTCCAAATCATTTTGTATACTATTAGATATATATGTACACCAATCAAATTGTTTCTCTGACACTTAGAGAACAAAGGATGTAGAAAACAACCTAGTACTTGATATCAGATTGTATTAAATGAAAGAATATCCTTGCCTAAAAACTTCAATCATGTCTGGCAAAAATGTTTCTTGAACAACTTACATAGTAACAATAGCCTTCTATGTTAGATACATGTTCACCCACACAATCTATTTTCTATTCAAATGAAAGTATGTACTGCACAGCTGTTATTATCTTATTTTGATAAAAGTAGGAAATAAATGTAAGAATCATGCACGTAATCTCATGCAGTTTGATAAAAATATTCCTGCAAGTACTACACTGAAGTGGGACTCCAGATACCTTTTTCTCTCTTAGAGAGTATAGATTTTGTTGTCACAAGGTTAGCATTCACACTTAGAAGTCATCTTAATCAGTTGATATCTTCTGGATATGTTAACAAAAGAAAATTCTTGTGATGGAAACTTTTTAATGAAGATTTTAATCTATCCATCATTGGCTAAAATAAATTACAAGAAACCAAAAATTAGTGTGAAATTGAGGCATGTAAATTTGTGCTTGAAAACAACATTTATCTACCCAATCATTGAATGTTTCATTAACTTTCAGTAAGGTGGGAAATTATGGGCACACCACGTCTATGAATTGAATTTTAGGTTAAGTTTGAGAGATTGTAGAATACGGATGACATTTTTGGATTGTATAATTGTGCTATAATGCTTGTTTGTTGAGTCTAGAGCATGGTCTGATATTTATATGATCAAGGTGGACACTCATGCGGATCGTAGATGAGAATAGCGAGGGTAAATGAGGCAAAATTTAAGCCTAAAGATTACATAATATAGGTGATGAGGGAACATGCTGGTAGAATAGGAATAAATATGTAGTGACGCGGCTACATGTGTTAACACCCAACTTGTAGTGCCCACTTCCCTTAGACACTTTTTGATTACTGATTTCCGATATTGTCAACTATGCACTTATGGATATTATTGTATCTTTTTGTGTTACCATGATGTTAGATGTTAGAAATAATAGATTGTTACATTGATTTTGATTCATATATGATGTGTTTGGATTATTAGCAGACATTTGTATATTGATGAGGATATTTTGTTCATGTATTTATATATTTCTGACATGCATATGTTTTTGTCATATTGTGTAGACCTTAACAATTGAATTAATCTTGTGATCATTTTGATATTGATGAAATGTGGAATTGAAATGTGTTAGAAATTGTAAATGATATCATAACTTAGCTAGATGATGTTAATTCATATATAGATGATTTTAGATTTATATTATATATTTTATCCATAGATGTTTTAATGCGGCCACAAGGCCGAAGGAGGTATTATGTGTTTTGCAGGTAAACATTCACAACAAACAACAGGGGGGATTGGAGACCAACCCCATTGGAATGCTAGAAGAATTCAATAAGGGTCACCATGGCAACATGTAATTGTGTGTGTGTTAGAATTATTTGGTTAGGGGAAAATTGTGACCTAGGGGCCATGTGTTGTCCTTTGTTTTAAATTTCCCTTTCTATTGTGGTTAGTATGTGTTTTCTCTTGAGTAAGTGAAATTTTACTTGTTTTAATTATTTAGATTCTTGGGATTGTAGTTACCCCTTTTTAGTCATGGGTTGTAGTGTCTTAATTAAGTTAATTTGAATTTGGGTTAAACTAATTAAAAGATGTGACCAAAAGGGAGTTCATTTATTAGGCTTGATTTCCTTTGGATTTTGTGTTGAGTGATGTGTGTTTGAGTTTTGAGTGTAGCACACTCTACCCCACATGGGAAACTCGAATTTGGCCTTAGAGGCCAAATTTGGAAGCTCTTGGGACAAGTCAAAATTGTCCCACACCTCTTAAAATCCCATGCCAACCCTACCTATGGGTTGGGAGGTCAATTTAGGGTCTTTTAGGTGTTTTGGGGGGATGAAAAGGTAAAATATTAGTTGCACTTTCTTTCACAAATTTAATTTTGTCCTTTGGGGGAGTGGGCTTAAATGGAGTTTGTAAGGTGCTTATCATTCCTACAACCACTCATTAATTGTGCATTGGAATATGAGGTTTACCAAGTGATGTGGAGTGGAGAGGAAATGAGGTGGCATCCTACTTGGAGCCACATCACCCCTCCCTCTCCTTTCTCTATTTGTTTGAATTCTTGTTGCTTGTTTTGGGGTTACATGTTCATTTTGTTAGTCTCTGGTATTTTTGGAGTGTGGAGGATTTTGGAAGGAGTTGTGGATTTTTGGAGATGGTTGATACTTGTTGGAATTTTGTTGGAGCTTGTGGATGCTTTCTTGATCTTTGGAGGGGTTTGAAACTTCATACTTGGAACAAAATCTACCATGGAAAGGTAAGAGCTTCACCTTTGTTTATATTATGTTATTTTTATATGTATGTGTGTATATGTTGTGTTTAATGTTGTTGTTTCTTTGAAATGCTTGTTGGGAATGGGTAGAATGCCTAAGTTGGGAGTGGGAGGAGACTATGGGGATTTTATTTGAGGGAGGCATAAGAGATCATTTTCTTGAGGAGGGAGTTTGGGTTGGGTGCCCACCTAGTATGAGAAATGCTTGCATTTTTTTTCTTGTTCTTACTTTGAGGGAGCCATAAGAGTTGAGGGAGGTATAAGAGTGGATGGAGGGATAAGGGGTACTTGAGTGAGGCATAAGAGTTGTTAGGGGTATTTTGTTTTTCATTGGAGGATTTTTAGGTTGCACCCATTCCCATTGGGAGGCATAAGTGGCCTCCCCATAGGTATTACTCTTTTGGCTTCTTAATAAGCCTTGTGATCTTGTTGCTTTGTTGTTTTCTTCTTGTTGAGTTGTTGTTTTGTTTTGTATGTAATGGAATGAATGTGAAATTATTTGTCAAGTATTGTGGAAGCTGGTAGTTGCCATGAGTTGAGATCTTCTTCTATTATAATGTGGTTGGGGCTTGGGGGCCAATGAAGATGATGGCTTCTCCTCTTCATTGGATATCTTGGTTGGGTGGAGAGCATTTCCTCTCCCCTAATTTTGTTGTGAATCAAATAAATCATGTTGGAGCCTTCTTGTTGGTGTAGAGGAGATTGGAATTTTTTTGGAGTCCTTGAAGAAATCCCTTCTTGAGAGATGTCTTTTTGTTTCCCACTCAAAGTGGAAGATTGTTAATTTGTTCATGTTTTAAAGGAAATGTTGAAATACAAGTTGTATTAATAATTGTAGTAGTTCATTGTAGAATTTTAAAGAAAGAAATTTCCTTCTCATTAGAATTTAATAGGGAAGGATAAAGAATCAAAATGAAAATCTTATGTAAGAGTTTAGTTGAAAATTGTATGTGAAAAAAGGGGAAAGTTACTTTCATTGTGGCATTGTATTATTGTATAAGAAAAAGAAGAAAGAATTGTATTGGGGAGATTGTTTTGAGAAATAGAAAAGAAAGTAATTATTTTATTTGAAATCTTGGTTTTATTGTGAAAAAAGTAAGTCTTTGTGTTAAATGATATGAGCCATTTTCAAAGGAAAAAGAAAGTTATTGTAGTAATTTTGAATCTATAATTTGTATTGAATGGAAGAGAAAACAAATTGAAAGCAATTGCTATTTAGAAATGGTGATAACAATGTTAGAATTATATGTAAATTTATTTTAACTCTTGATATTACAGAAGATTTAGTTAAACAAGATGGAATAGACCTTGTAGTTGTATTAATATTTTTGGAATGGAAAATGCTTAAATGAATAATATTTAACTAAGAAGAGAATAATAGGAATGAAATCACAAAACTGGAAACTCTATATGTTCAAAATTAAGCTCAGAATGCAATTTGGTGCCTTTTTGTAACTTTTAGTTTTTGAGAAAACCTTGGATTTAAGGTTCTGTTTTGTAGAAACAGGATCATCACCCTGTGCAGAGCGGCGGTCCCGTAACTGCCACTCAGGCTAAGGTGACGGTCTCAAAACTGCCGCTTAGTAGGGCAAGGATCCACTGTTTGTCACCCAGGCAGGGCGGCGGTCCCAGGACCGCCAGTCTGCTCTGGGTGGCAGTTCTATCACTTACGACAGAACTCTGTGGATCCGTGCCTGTGTGAAAAATTACACTAGTTTTTTACTAATTTATAGAATGTAAAATTTAACTAATGACTACCAGCATGTAAACAAAGAGTAATCCCTTGGATTTGAACAATAACATATACAAATGGTGGATGAAAAACATTGTTTTCATCTATAACAATGGGGGTAGGGTTTTCCCCAAATTTGAAAACCCAAATACACTTAGTGTGGAAATAAAATCAAATTGGTGGAGGAAATCCCTCCTAATCCTTGAATGAAATAAATTACATTAATAAAATTAAAACTAAACTAAGTCTAAGCTAGATCTCCATGTAGAATCCTCCATAGTTCTTCCCCTCTTGCTCCCATGGCTCCCTTCTCTCCAACCTACAATTTTTAACAAAACAAAATACCAAATGAGGAGAATAAAATGAAGGAAAGGTTTTAATAGAAATTCATAAGGAAATTTAGGGCTCGTTTGGAACCCTAGGATCTAGTGGCCAAGATTGAATTGTTCTAAGGGTGGAGGTTTCACCCTACTTTTGTTTGGTAGGAATGTAATTTAAATGTTTAAATTAAATCCTTAAGGGTATGTGTAACTGGGGGAGTGGGACCATTTAATTGCCTTAGAGTGCTAAACCTTTATTAGTCCTCAATATGTTTAGGAAATTAATAAAGAGGGCTTTAAGCTATTAGGATAGTGAAACTAATTTAATTAATCACGAAGTTAGTCATATTTGGATTGAACATCAACTAAGAAGAGAAAAAAATTAACCAAGTAAATTAAATTATGGCACCTTCGTGGTTGACCTTTAATTAATGGACCTTAGAAGTAAAATGATTTTAAAAGGTAATCTTCTAACTAGACCTAGCCTATCAGTCTTAAAGTTGAGTTTAGTGATGTAAGTTACTTTTTAATGATCCCTAAGGGTCAAAAACCCTTGTAACCTTCTTATAACTTAAATAAAAAAAATTAGTCACAATTTTCGGGTTAAGTTTTAGGTTGTCGCGAGTTCCTATAATGTCATTTTTCGGGCATTACACCTTAGATCTAATGGCTCTAAATGATCTAATCCAAGGGTTTAAATTAGATCCTCCCTTTTTTAAGTTGTTGGCATTTTTGTGGGAATCGATATGTTTTAAAATGAGTTAGATTTAATTAACTAATAGGGCCACCTAGGGTATCTCCACTTGAATAGTGGGTTAGACTTAGTTGTGACCCCATTTAATTTTGGATTAATAAATTAAGGTATATATGGGTGTTATACACTCAGGAGATTAAATTTAATTAATTAAATAATTAAATAAATTAAATGTGAGACTTAGGAAAGTATTTAAACCATAATGGAATTTTGGAAATTAAATAAGTGTGCTAATACCCTAGCTAACACAACGCATGTATGTTTTCAAATAATAAAAAATCTCATAAATTTATAAGTATTACAATGTAGGTTTGTTGTGGTTTTTGTGCATCAAAATGTGGGTGTTACACAGGTTCTTTATCAATAGAATATTTCATGTCTCTAGATTTCCACTTCTCTCTCCCCTCCCCCCCTCTCGCTAACATTATAATCCTTCACTAAGAATGCATTTTTCCACTATTTTACCTTATTCAATTAAGTGGCTTAATTTTGCCTTGTAAAATTCCTTTTTCAAAAATTAAAAAAGACTTAGTTTTATTCCTATAGAATTTGAAAATTCACATGATGGTGAGATGAAAAGTCACATGGGGAAGAGGAAGAGTCATTTATAATGCTATAAATTAGAATGGCTTACATATTACAAAGGGTTGGAAATTGTTGATTGTTGTTTGCGTTTGTGATTTTTATTACTACTATTACAAGTAATAAAGTTACCCTTATTTTATTTCCTTGCATATGTTCTTATACTCTCGCTCTCTCTTTTTAATTTCCAACTTTGCAAGAATTGTAATCAACTTGTATAACCAAGGAAGAAATTTGTGTCTTTGATTAATGAATTAATATAACTTTATGTCTCCGATTTGTTAGTATTATTATTGATTGCATGAATGAATTATTATAATTTAATGTGGATAAATTCGTGCTAATATATGTAAACTATGTAATTCTACTTAATGCATTAACCCCCTCTCACTATTTCTCTACTCCCCTTTACCTCTTTCCCAAGAAAATTTCTCCCTTGTATATTGTACAAACATTTTTCCACAGGTTTAGTGGAGTATTCCTATGTGATCCTCGAACTAATGCCCACCCCAAAATTTTATTTAGTTTACATTCAATAATGGGAGCCTCCCCATACCTAAGAAGGAGGGGCTTAGCCTCATGACCATTGGTGAAAAGTAATAATTTTCACTGCGACAAATTATTTCACCAACACATTTCAAAAGGGTGTAAAATTTTGGTGAACTTGACTTTTGAATCGATAATTTGTGGCTCAAAACCCATTTCCACCCTAGAGGTTTTTAGGTTATATTAATATGTTTATATTTTTATTCATAGGGATTATTCTCCCTATTTTGGCTACCCTTATGCATTCTATCATAAACCTCCTTGAGTAAATGCAAATTAATCATAAGTATGTGGATACGATTTATGATACCTTTCACACTTCTCTAATTAACCCTAAAAATTCTCTTCATCATCTCAAATATTTTCTTAAGTTTGTTGTAAACATGTTGGTGAAATTATTTTTAATAGTGCATATTATTGGTTTTCACCAATAATCGTGGTGTTAATCCCCTCCTTCATGGGTATGGGGAGGATCCCATTATTTAATGTAAACTACCTAAAATTGGGGGGTGGTCATTAGGCTATGGATCACATAGGAATACTCCACTAAAATTGTGGAAAAGTGCTTGTACAGGGTACAAGGGAGGAATTTCTTATGAAGGGAGGTAAAGGAGAGTTAGATAAATAAGGAGGGAGAGGGATAATGTTGTGAGTAGGCTTATATAATTCACATACATCAACTAGAGAATGCCCACATTCTATTATAAGAACACAACAATGTAAGCAATCAGTAAGACTAACAAAATAGAGACATAGAATTTTGCAGATTCATTAATCAAGGAAACAAAGTTCCTTCTTGGTTATGCAAGATAACCATGCTTACAAAGTTGGAATGTAGAGAGAGAAAAAAAGGAACATAGGCATAGAAATAGAAGATATGCAACTTTTATTTCTTGATGTAGTGGTGGTATAAATCTTAATAGCATATAACAATAAAAACTTTCTAGCCCTTCAGAATGGTGAGAGAATTACAATATATAGCCAAATCTAGTGGCTCTTCACATCACCATGTGAATTTTCAAATTTAAGTGCAATCCTCAATCAAGAAATAGAAACTTTAAGTGACTTAAATCAATTTTTAGAAAATCTTTTCCTCGATGAAGAAATAGAATTCTAGAGAGAAAGAGATAAGAATAGAAAAGGAAGAGAGAGACGATAAGCTCCAAGCTCAAATGATCATGAAGAAAATCCACTCCTAGTCATGATGACCTCTATAGTAATGCTCCAGCAATGGAATCCAAATGAATAATTGCTACCCCTCTATACTATGAGAAGCCTCCTCTTGAGTGTTCAACAATTTTAGCCCATTAGATTCTCCGACAAGATAGATGAGATACAATTGATAAGAAGATCTTTAAAAATAATGGAAAATGAATTCCCTCACTTGAAAAAACTATTTGATCCCTGAAACATTTGCATGCCTTCTTGACCAATCTTTCACATGAAATAAACCGGGTGCACTTGTGTAAAATGAGACAATTACCCACACAACTATGATCCATGATTCTACCTTCTAGAGAACATTGATGACAAATGAGAAGTAAGACCATATTTTTCTGATAGAGAGGTGGAGGAGGGAGAGAGATATTTAATGAAATTCCATCCACCTTATGATCTAATACCCCATATGAAATGAAGTGAAATGTCTTCTGAGACTAAAATGTACAATGAGACCAAAATTGGGAACCACAAGGGATTTTCTTCCTCCTGAATCACAAATAAACTTTGAACCTTTCACAAGCATTATTTTTTACTCATTAATCCCATGGTGCAAGCTTGTGAGGGATGATCACCACATAGTGATAGGTGGAGATTTATTTATAATTCCAAAATTGGCATGCTCACTCAAATACACCTTATGCTTACCAAATCCAGAAATGTGGGAATTTACTTGTAAACTAATAAATTGACCTCCATAGAAGCTACAACCAGTGACCCAATAAGGGAAGGAACATTTGTGACCATTATGATCTCATTATACACATTTACTATTTTTAGTTAGTCAAACATGGGTGTCAATTTGTCATTTTTGAGTGTTTTGCAATTGAAGGAATGAGATGAGGTACTGAAAAGAATTTTTTTCTCATAATAACTATTTTTAGTAGGCTACCTGGTAGAAAATAAAAATATAAAGTGGTATTCTAAGTATAATATGAGAAATAAATCAATTTCAAAAGTTTCCATTTTACATTTCAAGGCTTTGCTCCAATTTTCAAGCAATTTGTCTCGCTGAGTTTCTGTGGATCTAAGAAAAGGTTATTTTTAATTTAAATTTGAAATGGATGAGTGGACCAATTAGGGTAAGTAGGATCTATTATAAAATTTGTTTTCATGAGGAAGCTACAATCAAAATCTTGTAGCAAACGGAGTTGGGGTTTGCAAGTTATGAGCAAAACAAGATTTTGATGTTAGAGCACAGAAGTGAGTTTTTGGTGTTTGAACGCGTTGAAACGTATTTTAAAAATTATTTAATGCATTCCAATGAGTCAAAATATGATTTTAAGTTCATTTTTTATGATTTTGAATTGTGGTGAGCATGAGTTAGCGAATTTATATGATGGAAGTGGAAGAGAGAGAGAAAGAGTGCACATGGGAAAATCGATGGAGTGAATGAGTGGGAGGTAGAGAATGGAAGAATTATTACACTTGGTCACCATTTTTCTGTGTAATTACAACTCAAAAATGCACATTGGGTGCATGGAGGGGAGAAACGTATGCCATAGGGATGGGCTGGGATGGAGAAAACATACCATGCACGTGAGGAAGTGAAGGCTTTTCTTATGTTTTTAAGTTCATATGGCATGCATGTATGCAAAAATTTCAACCAATGAGATCATGGTGAAATTTTTTGGTGCAATTTCACCTCATAAGTTCACTAAAGGTGAAAATGTGGTTCAAAAATGTGCCTTGGAGGGAAAATGGGGCCAACAACAACTTAAAGTCATCACTTAAGTCCTTCACATGCATGTTTTGGCTTCATGTTATATTTTTATGTTGATAATTCCAAGATATACGAGTGAGGAAAAATTATGAGCTTTAATTACACAACAAAATTTCTCCAAGGGTGCAAAGGAACACCAAAAGTGAATGCAAGCACCCAAGTGTTTCATCGTGGGATGGTTTGTTCTTCAAGCTTGCATCCCAGAATGTTTCCTTCACCTCAAAGTCAAAACTTGATGATTTTTTACCAAATAATATATTAATTTGCATGGAAATTGGAAAATGAAACCAATTAGACTATTTATAAGGATTTATAATTAGGTTTTCAGTAAATTTTACTTGTACCTTCGACCTTTCTTGGAACAGTGCACCAATGAGCTGAGTGACAAGAAGAGTTTTCAATCACCACATATCAAACCATAATATGTAACATAAAGAGCAGTGAAAATAACTTCATTTGATATTTTTTAGGCTCTTAACTCTTCACAAAAATCCTGAAACATTTCAAGCAAGTTACACCTTGTAGAAGGACTCTTGTGGTGCACTGTCGGACAAATTTCCGCATTTTTATGCTCCCAGAATTCTTCGTTAATCACTGCACCATGAAGTAGGATATGTAATATTTCTAATTCCTAGGATATGAGATTCTAACACTTCACTAGGATCTTGAAACCCTTCAAACAAGGTGACTAGCTTCTTTAGAACATGTATTTCCCAATGTCTAGCCCAAAAGA
Organism: Taxus chinensis; assembly: GCA_019776745.2. Lineage (NCBI taxonomy): Eukaryota > Viridiplantae > Streptophyta > Pinopsida > Cupressales > Taxaceae > Taxus > Taxus chinensis. Next base: position 291,954,968 of record CM034155.1, on the reverse strand, counting down.
CCTGGTTTGGTTAACTTGCTTTTGACTAAAATTGTCTTCAAAAAATCTTCCTAAACTTCCTTAGACAACTTAACTTATCTTTCATACAACTCCTAGATGATCTGTATTTTCCCCAAATGCTTCTAGACGGCGTTCAACATTGATAAAAAGACCAAAAATGGCCCTTTTTAAACCTGCGAAAACACTGTTTTTTCTTAGATCTCAATATATTCAACTTTCAAGCTAGGTATACTTATCTGCACATGAAAAACACTTAAAAATCATGTTATCACGTTCCTCACAACCATTATGATGGTGAAATTCTTGAAATGATGGTTGTAGGAAAGGTTTACATTGATTGGAAAAGGGAATTTAAAGTGTGGGCTTGGTTGTCATGACCAAAATTTTAAATTTTCCATACTAGGTCCATTTTGCATGACAACATTTATCTCTAGCTCAGGGGAATTGGACTATAATGGGAAATAGAGAACCTCAGGCATCTCATGGGGCTGTAAACAAGTGTTTTATCCACTGGGTTATAGATTCACCATACTACAAAGCTACAAACACAACTAGACAACAAACAAAACCAACACATGAAAAAAGAAGGAAACACAACGAAAACCTACATCACCTATGGTATATTCAAGGGACAGCCCACTTTAACTGTTGTACTAATTCTTAGTTAATGTCCAAGAGTAAATTTTTATGAGGGATGTCCTCAATAATATGTACACAATATAAATAATATGACAAGGTTTTCATTAATGGATTGTTATCTTCAACAATAAAACCATTTTTTCAGTACTGGCGAAGGAAGATTATATTATAGGTTTCAAATTTGTTTGATCAGTTATTATTAGTTCTACTTTTGAACCAATTAAACTTTTTATTATTTTCGTAAACAAATAAAACAATTTTTACATTAATAAATATTATTAAATCTACACATTTTTTAACAAAATATTTGTAAAAAATTGTTTCTCTTCAATTTAATTGACTTATAAATTTATATGTGATTGCGCGATTCAACATTCTCTAATAAAACATGATGTCATAACATATTAATGAATTCAGTTAAGATTAGACGATGGCCTAAATACAAACGCAGTAAATACAACCTCAATATCATATAAAATAAACACTAAACCATCGGTTGGATCTGATATTTGTCACGTATCTCTTTCATTCCAATACATCGACGCCCTTCCTCCTGGATGTGAGAAGCGTCGATTCTCATTTTGTGAATGAACGGATCTTGTTTTTCTGTTATTCCCGCAGGATTTCTGTGTCATTTGAAGAATGGTTGCAGCAGGTTGTAGTGGTGATTTCAGGAAAGTCGGTGTGCAACATAAGTGACATCACCGTGGCTTGGACGACATATTATACCGGTGGTGTTCCGTACGTCTTCAATAATCCGGTCCTACCCAAAGTAATCAGTGGCGACGATGATGGCCGCACAGTATAGATCCACAACCCTTCACTGAATATCAATCTCAGGAAATTTCTGCTCACGATAATTTTCATAAATGAGAGCTATTCACTAGACCTTCTCCGCGTATTTTGAAACACGGTTCAGTAGCTTCGAGATTCAGTTGATATCTATTATGAACTGGCTCAACAACACTTCGGTTGGACGCGTGCATCAAATATTCATCCAAAAGAATATTGTCATCTCAAACATTGGTGTGCGACAATATTCATTAAGCATTAAGCCTCTCGAGAAAGAGAAGTTATGTACTTATGAATGAGCATAAAAGTAATAATAACAACAGAACATAGGAAAAATCTACCGCCAGATCTACATTCTCTATGTTTGTATCATCTATCAAGATAACATGATTGTCTTCTAAATTGAAAGAAACTATTCTCCCTCCTTGTAGAACATGGAGAGATTGCATTGGACTGCCAAAATAAGCAGCTTATTACAGATTAAATCATGATATTTGCCCTGCATAACGCAAATAAAATCAAGGAAAAAATATTCTTATAAATTAACAAGTAATCTCGGCAACCTTGTTTATTACTCTGCATATTGATATTGTCCCCTCTCACTTGATGATGATTGAATTATTTGAACCTGAGAAAATAATTCAAAATAAGAGAAGACTAAATTTATAACCACTTTTGGATAAAGAAGAAATATGGGAAGTAAACCCAAAATCCAGAACATGAAATTTGAATAGGAAAAGGAGTGGCCACTGTATGCGTCTAAAGGTGTGCATTGGCTGGCTGAATGGACATGGACAATCTGTGTTAAAACGTAGATTTTAAGCACTAAAAATCCATGAGTAAGTGAAGAACACTAAAAATTGAAGTAGCAATAGCAATGGATTTTGGCTTCCTTTTCTTCGTCTTCGTGACCTTCAATTTCAATTTGATACACTCGAACTATTTGCAATGGCGGATTTTTATATTTCTTGTGTAATTGAACGTATGAGTCTATGGAAGAGCTCTCTTTCTTTATCAAGAAAGTAATGATAAGAAAACAAGACATTGTTCTACATTACAGGTTTCTGTTCATGTTGGATTTAATGATTCTTCTTTGACCTTCAATTTTCGATCATAGTAAAACAACTATGCGCGATATGGTAATTCCGACTTCATATCTCTCATGCTTATACACATTTCATATTTGGCATTGTTAACTACAATATCTTGCTGGATTTTGTAATGATAGGGTTTTTGGATGATACGAATGCATGTTGTAGACAAGAAAAATACAATGGCATTAGGAATTTGGACGAGAAGCTTAAACTTGTGTGCAAAAATAAGACACCTAGTAGTATTGGGATGTAGCGACCATCTAAGCGAAAAGGCTAATCGAATTATTGTCGACCAATATTTTTTCTCACGGTCTATCTGTTATGAGCCCTCTCATCCTCTACATCCAGATGATAGCATTGCCACCTCTACGACCGAACTTTATCAGGATTAGTTATTTTCCTATTTGCTTAATTTTCTCAAAATGGATAATTTTCCATAAGCATTATCCGACTATAGTTGTGTATCTAAATGCAACAGACTTAATACAACAATTTTGGGATTTGGTTGATTTGATTTGAGTATGGATAGTTAGGATGAAAAAATAGGCTCCCACTATGATATACTTGTTATTGTCTTCTTACTTTCCATGCTTGGCTCAGTAGTATGTGTTGGTGCTCAAATATGTCTCGCCCCATTTGTCATTATTTTCCTCTTATCTGCGTATTGTGAAATTTGTTTGTCTCTTCGATGTGGGTTTTCTAAAAGTTTTTATTTCCATTTGAGATGTTTCGAGTTGTTTGCAAAATTCATTGCCATGTCTCGCCTTGAAGAAGTCTCTGAGTCTGCCCTGTTTTTGCCCCAATATCTTCAAAGTCCGTGGGCTCTGCCGTTTTTTCTTATTTTTTCCTCGACCATGGAAGCTCAAGAATGCTTAATCTATATCTGTATGCCTTTCAAAATCCAAAATCCATGGTCAAAAATGATGCTCGGAACCTTGATTCCACTTATTTTTTTTTCAAGAGAAATTTTCATCCTTAGCGAAAAATTGGGTTCTGGGCGTGAATAGGTGATTTTTTGTATTCTGACGGTCTGACGGGTGTCTTTTTCCTACCAAATTTATTCCTCAACCTTTGGTGGTCACGTGGCTTCTTTTGGTTGGTTAGGGGATGGTGGGAAAATGCTTTAACTTATCGCTTTTTTTACTTTTTTTGGCAAAAAAGACAAATTTGGGTCCTGAGGCCCCGCTCAAATCTGATTGGTTCTTTTGGTGCTTACTTGGCTTCTTCTAATTGAATGGGGCGCGGTGGATTTGTTTTTGAACTTGTTCTTTTTGACTACTTTGGCAAAAAGTTTGAACCCCCCCCCCCCCCCCCCCCCCCCGCGGCCCCGCTAGGGTGATTGGAGCAAATTTAAGAGGCAGGGAAAAAGTCTCACTTTGACCTCGCAGGAGGACACGTGGCAAAGCTAAAGGCGGAGCTGCAGGGAAAACTTGGAAAATTTTCCCTTTTCCAAAAAGGGAGTGAAATGGAAAAATTTGGCCGTGGTTCCACTGGGACCCACCTTAGGACATGTGTCAGGCTCATTTCCTAAGGGCGGAGGTGCGAAGCAAAATGATTTTTTTTTCCATTTTTTCAAAAGGTTGTAAAAATTCAAAGGAAACCCCCGAGGCTGTTTTAAAGTTGAATCTTCGACGTGGACGACCCAAATTCAAAGTAAAGATCAACGGAAACTATGAGTCTGAATCTGATTTTTCCGCCATTTTTACTGAAACACACTTGGAAGTGTGAATCTTCATGATTTCTTAGTATTTCCTACATGTCAAACAGAGAGGGGAGTTAATTTTGATATTTAAGTTTGGTGGGAGAGATCTAGAGACATCTTTCACAATTAAAATGGTCTGACTATCGGGCTTGATCTAATTTTCCATTTCTCTTCTCCTGAGCATGCAAGGAACTAGATTTGACAGATTAGGGGCAGAAGTGGTTGGCGAGTTGAAGGAAGAGTGTTCTACCAGATGAAGGATTTGAATGCTAAGATTTTTGAAGAGATCTGCCCCATGAGCACCTGACAACTTTTACAAATCTGATTCTGGGAATCGTGATCGAGATCATGGCGAACACTGGTACATTAAATATTTTTGTCTTTTAGGGAAGAAGGGGGTCTATTGTAAATGTTATAAATGGAACAAATTTTTCATGTAAATGGTTAGAGTGTTATAGGTCGAAGAAAATTCCCAAGAGGAAAATTTGACAAAGGTTGTCTTTTGAGAAACCTGTATATCTCTTTTGTATTAAGTTTGATCATGTCAAGGTGGTTACAAGTGTACAACCATTGACAGGCTCTGAGATTGTTCTAGAAACTTTCCCCTACTGATAAATTTAATCAAACTTGAGTTATTTTGTGTGGATCTTATGCAAAATGTGTTCGTTTTACTCCTAAATGTTTGCAAATAGTTTTCCTTGTTGCCTGTTGCAATCTTGTATCAAAATCTGTCTTAATCACATAGCTCTCAATCCTTGTGATAGTTTAGTGGCATCTGCAATATCATTTCTCAGAAGAGCTTTCATCTAGGAATGAAATAAACAATTTAAAATCACTTTTCTTTCATTCGTTTATAGAGATTGTTTGTAAGCCTCTGAGTGTACCTCAGGCGTGATTGATCTTAGATTTTGATGTTTTATTGGATCTTATAACTTGATCCTTTGTGTTAGAATCTCATAGATTGTGTGAAAAAGTGCTAATTTGGTCCTCCATTCAAGTACATATTCTGGTTAAAGGAACATTTTAGCTATTCTGAAGTATTTTGTTGTCTAGACTCTCCATTTTGTAAGAGTTCTAAGAGATTTGGAAAATCAAGTTCATTCTGCCTCACCTCCCACCAAAATTTATCTAAAAACAACTAATCCTATCCATACTACCCCTGTTTGTCATGTGTGTATACAAATGCACAAATTTTACTACCAAAACATGAAGAAACAATCAGGATTCCAAATATCTTTAGTAGACTAAACCTTGCCTAGATAATATCTCCACTATCTAGAGTAACAACTCGTGAGAGTTAGATTTTTTTGCATTAATCATATATTCTTCAAGGTCTCCTTAACAACTTCATTAGGAAGATATCTCCATCTCCTCCATAAATAATAGGTTGCAAAAAGGTTCTCTCACCTTGGTTGAAAGGCACAACCATAAAGTAGTGAGGATACGTAAAATTCTCTTAAGGTGTTACCCACTCTTGTTCAAAGCATGGGTTCCTAGAAGTCAGATATATTTCTTCCCCGGCTAGAAAATGACATACATGATCATTTATCTGCCTCTGAGCTTCCTGCCATGTCCATGATGCTGCTCGGCCTTTGAAGGAGATTAAATTTGGGTACCAACACTATTTTCACATATATTTACTTATTTGGCATATATATGTTATTGAAACTTATTACCTTCATACTTATACTCTATTTGGAGTATACATCAACAACCTTGAGAAACTTACAACCTCATTTTTGAGATGATTGCATTGGTTTCTTTTCCACGTTTTGTAATTACTATGATTTTTCTCTCCTTTTCCATTTGCACCCAACTCTTACGGGAAGACCAAACCTCACATGGTTGGATCAATTCATCATGGATCATTTATCCTTTGACATTGATACTCTTCAACTCGCGGTTACTCTTTACGTTCTCACCTTGTCTATTTGCATATGTGTTCCTTGACTGTAATATCTTCTTGGATCTTGCTACGTATTTCTATTCCGCTTGCGCATTGTAATCTTGTGAGATTATATTGATTTCTATAATTTCCACTTGAGCCCATTCTGTAATGCCGACTCCTCTTCAACACGGATTGAACTATGTTTTCAATTTTGAATTGATTATAATTTTTGTCGCTGCTACTGTATTTTAGTTAGCATACTAATAAGATGCACATGATATCATGATTATAGTTGTGTTCTGATTGTTATTACCGGTATGGTTGTAGTGTGGACTTTGATGTACATTACTGTATATGATTTTATTAACCTACTTGATAGACAATATGGAGGTGTTAGACTCTTGAAATGATGTGACTTATGTGATGGATTTTATATGTTTTATTTACATAACAGTATTGATGTTCTAAGTTCTACTACTGTACTGACACATTGGACTTGATTTATCGATATTTCTAGATGATTTTTGATGTTATGATCTTAGTAAAAATTTATGGATTGATAGAATCGAAATGTTAGAAATTTAAACAATTGGTGAATTACTTGATACTAACGTTAGTTTAATTATGATATTCGATGATGTGATTTGTTATGTAAATATGTATGTGCTTTATTATCTATACATCGTTAATGTGGTCACGAGGCCAGTAAGGTATTGTTTGATTTTGCTTGAAATTATATCACAACAAAATACGGGGGATAGGATACCAACAACAAAGGAATGTGGGTTATTGGTAGCAGGTCACCATGCTAACTCGTGTAATGTATGTTGTGTTGTTGCATGCCTAGTTAGGAGGTTTCCCATGGGGGTGACCTCACATGTGTTTCCATGGGGGTAATGTTTCTCTTCTTTTAATTTTGTGTGTTTTATTTTGTGTTATGTTTTTAATTATTAGAAATTGTAGTCTCCTTATTAGCAATTATTAGTGTGTCTTAGTTAGCTAATACAACTTAATTTGTTAACTAAAATAAGGATGTGACAATTGAATAGTTATGAAGGTAGATGGTCCTTGAAATATTGTGGAGGGAGGTTAGATTTGTGTTGGATTTTATGTGGTGTACCCTTCCCCAACTTAAAAATTTGGATTTTCACTTGGGAGACCTTTTTGGAGGCTTGTGGGACAAGCTAAGCTTGTCTCATGCCTCTTAAATTCACCCCACAACCATACCTATGGTATGGGGAGTTAATATTACACTTATTTATGCATTTTGGAGTGTAAAAGGGTGAAAATAATTGTAATTTCCTACTTACCACGATAAATTTGTCCTTGGTAGCCTTGGCGTGGAAGTTTGAGTCTCATGTGGGCTTGTCATAAGTCTTACATGTTCATTTATTTTCTTGAGCATGGTTTTTGACTTGTGTGTTGGAATGGAGGAATAATGAAGTGGCATGCTACATGGAGCTATCTAATTATCCTCACATCCCATTTCTATTTATTGATGGAATTTTATGGTTTTGGGGTTACTTGTTCATTTTATTTCTTTTGCACTTTTAGAATTGGGAGCGTGTTGGAGTTTATTTTGGAGTGTGCTTGGCTTGAAGCTATTAAAAAACTTGTGGAGTGAAGTATCTTGGAATCTTGATGGAGAGGTAGGATCTCCACCTTTGTTGTTTTCTTATTTATATTTGTAGATGTGAAAATTGTGCTTGTTAAATATTGTATGAGTGTTGTGAATGTGGGTTTTTGTGTGGTTGGGTAGTTTTACTTAAGAAGGGAGTGGCATATGGAAGTATACGACCATTGGGGAGGGAAAAGGGGGTTTTGAGGCATGCATTTTGGAGCGAGTTGGATTGGGAGTTTCACCTATGGGGAGTGAAAAAGAAAACATGGAAAATGTTTTCATACTTGCAATGGGAGAGATAAGGATGTTTTTTTGTTCTATTGTGCACATGGAGGCTTTGGGTGAAACTCCCACTTCACTTGGGAGGAAAAAGGAGGTGGTTCCCATATTTCTTGTTCCTTTTTGGCTTGATATCAAGCCTATGTGTTGTTTGGGAAAGTTGTAATTTTTTTGAGTATGTCCATTTAAATGTGTTGAATGTCTTGATTGAATGTGTATGTGGAAGCCATTTAGAGATGCCAATGGTTTCCTAATACCCCTCATTGCTTCCTTATTGGGGATCGGAGGGCAAATAGGAAGATGGCTTCCATCCCTAATTAGAATTTTTTTGGGTGGAGAGTATTGCCTACTCCCTCATTTTTTTGTGTGCTTTATTTTAATGAAGATAGTAGAGCTCAAGTGAAGATTGGCCTTGGTAGTTTGAAGAAATAAAGGGAGATTCCTTCTTGTAAAACTTCTGTCATGTTGTTTCCTCTCAACGGGGAAGGCTTGTAAACTTGCATTATAGAAGAAAGGTTCTTGGATATTCTACTTAGAAAAATTGTAATGTTGACCTTTGTTGTAAATGAAAGTGGAGAACTTGAAACTTATTCTTTGTATTTGTTCAGAAGAGAGACTATTATATTGCAAAAAAAATAGAACCAAGTTCTTATGAAAAGGATTGCATTTTTTTATAGGCATAGTTGAAAAAATGTAAAGGATGGGAAAACACAACTTGAAAGTGGTATTCAAATGAAAACCATATTCCTTTCAAAACTGAAATTTATTCATACTTATTTGTGGCTTCTTTTAAGTGAAATGGTTTAGTTAGAATGAGAAACATTTACAAGTGATTCCTAGTTCTACTTATTGAAGTAAATGTCATTTATCCTATGGTGGAAGGAAGGAAGTAGTTTACTGTATTTATTAAAAAGGTGAGCATGCTGAAGAAATGGAAACTTTAGTCATCTCATATTAGAAAATAAGAAATAAGGAAATAGACATTTATTTATTTTAAACTTTGAATGTATTCTCTTTATTAGTTATTTTAGGTTGAACATGAAGCTTTACTAGTTTTCTCAAATTTACACCTATAAGGAATAGATAGAAATTTTTTTAAAAAAAATCATAAATAGAAATTTACTAAATAAATTCAAATTAAGTGGAAATTAATTCTGATTAGGACAAAAAGTACAATATATAAATTTATATATTTAAATTATATAGTTTAATTATAAATGAATTTACTAATTAAAATCCTCTTATTTTTAAATATATTTATTAATTTATAAATATTATATATATATATATATATATATATATATAATATTTATAAATTAATAAATATATTTAAAAATAAGAGGATTTTAATTATTAAAGAAATTAATATTGGACAAAACTTATATATATAAATTAATAAATATATAAATTATTAAAGAAATTAATATTGGACAAAACTTATAAAACAAAAAAAGGTTATTATGACCCACTTTTATTTAAGCCGAAATGTAGTTGTGGCTTCTTTTGTTTTTTTGGGGAAAAGGTGGGGGGGAGGTCACCAACCCCACCCACCACCCCATAGTATATGGGATGGAGTGTGGGGTCAGTGACCTCCCCCCCACCTATTTTTTTTTGTAAGCAATGTAATGTGGGAAGGGGTCGAGCCCTCCCCAACTAATAAATCTTCCATATTTTTAATAAATCCGGCCTAGACACCAAGGCAACCATAGAAAATGCATAGTGTTTCTAGGTTTTACCCAAATAGGTATTCAGACAATGTTTACACATTGAATCTGCAAGTAAAATAATGTGTAAAAACAAATAAAGAAGAGAGATCAAGACCCACAAAGGAAATGGGTAGATCCTTGTCTTAAACAAAAAAATTTAACAAAAGAAGAGCTTCCAACGCTCTCTAATGGCCTCCATGGATTGATCTTGTTCTCCTCCTTAACCTGCAAATCAAACAACATAAAATGAGAAAATAGGTGTAAGAAATGAATATAAGAGATCCCATAAGGATTTCTAGGGTTTCATTAGCCTAACCTAAATCTATTGGCTTAAATAGATTAGATCCACCGGTGTAGGATGAAACCTACATCACTTAAGTGATAGGGGATTTGGTGGGAGTGTTTTAAATTAAAATTATGGGTAGTGTTTTTAATGGGGCCTAGGGGGGTTAGTCCTAGATGTGCAACCTTGACCCTTTCATGAAATAAACCAGATATTAATTTGCATAATCCTAAACTAGAGGATTATTATTCTTACCTAAATAAATTTAGAATGCAATTAGGGGTCATTAATTAAATAAATAGATTTAAAGGAAATTATTAGGCTAAGTAACGAAAAGAAAGATGAGGTTTATTTAAATAAAATATTGGTACTTAGTAAGAGAAATTAAACCGTAATTAAATAGTGGTACATCATGATTATTGTTGTGTTCTGATTGTTATTGATTGTATGATTGTAGTGTTGACTTTGATGTACATTACTGTATATGATTTAATTAATCTACTTAATAGACAGTATGGAGGTGTTAGATTCTTGACATGATGTGAGTTATGCGATGTATTTTATATGCATGATTTACATAGCTGTATTGATGTTCTAAGTGTTACTATTGTACCAACACATTGGACTTGATATATGGATATTTCTAGATGTTATGATATTAGTAAAAATTGATGGATTGGTAGAATAAAAATGCTAGAAATTAAAACAATTGGTGAATTACTTGATTCTAACGTTGGTTTAATTATGATATTCAATGATGTGAGTTGTTATCTAAATATGTATGTGTTTTATTATCTCAACGTCATTAATGTGGCCATGAGGCCAGAAAAGGTATTATTTGATTTAGTAGGAAATTATATCACAAGAAACTACAGGGGATAGGAGACCAACAATGAAGGAATGTGGGGTATTAGCAATATGTAACCATGGAAACTCGTGTAATGTTATCTTGTGTTGTTGCATGCCTAGTTAGGAGGTTTCCCTAGAGGTGACTTCACATGTGTGGCCATGGGGATAATTTTTCTCTTCTCTTAATTTTGTGTTATATTTTAATTATTGGAAATTGTAGTCTCTTGATTAAAAATTATTAATGTGTCTTAATTAGATAATCCAACTTAACTTTCTAACTAAAATAAGGATGTGATAATTGAATAGTTATGAGGGTGGATGGATATCACGCCGAAAGCCAGAAAACACGCACAAAAATGCTGAGTGCACGGATCCACAAGATCCGCTCTGATACCATGAAAGAGGGTTTAAAACCCGTAAGCGAGGATCACAATGGATGACATGCACATCAAGGAATGTGTAAACGAAAGTGTGAAGAGATCTCAAGAGGAGTGAGCATTAACCGAATGTGCATGAAAAGATTTGAAACATGGGCAGAACTTGGTTAAGCCATAAAACCCTCCTCTATCTCATAGAACGAATGGGGTGTACATATAGGAGGCGTTGAGTAACCCCCTATGCTGCAATCATGACAACTCGAGTAGAGAGGGGGAGTTTATACATTCCTAGTATAGAAGTGTAACTCCCAATGACGCATATGATGCACTAACGCACTGATGCGTAAGAGAATCTCATAATGACCCCTAAATGACACATGGACCTACGATCTCACCTAAGTGAGATGACTCACCTAATGATGTGGAAAATAACACACACCAATAGGAATAAAAAATAAAAATATAAAATAAAAATGACCAAAAGGTGGGATTAATTAGTACTTTAACTACTTGAGAACCTTCTAAATAGTAGTATAAGACTTGGATAAATATTGACTAATGTGTATTTTTTTGTGCTTACACCCCCCTTGTGCCACATCAACACATCCTCTTACATCACATATTTCATATTTTTCCCTTCTTGAAATTTCCTAGAGATATACAACAACACACATCATATCACCCTCATCACCTGATGACACACTCTTGTGATTCAGTTTACACTGGACTATTGAGGGATTACCATTACACTGAACCCCACACACCAAACTTAGGCATTACACGTTTCATTTCATCATACATCACACATTAGGAATTACCCATTCTACACCCATTCTATATTTTACATTAAACTATGATATCATCACACATCCACTATATTTCACCCATTCTGGTATCTATGCATTTTTGTCACATCATATACTATGTTTTCATCACATACATTCTACATAATACGCTAGTCTCCATCACCTACATTTTACATGCTACACTAGGTTATAGTACATATAAATCTATATTTACAGACTATCATTGCATATTACATTACTAGTCTATGTAGACATGTTACACCATGCATTTTCCCTTTATTCCATCACATTTTACATTTTGTAGATCATTAAACATGACATTCTCTACCATTATGTTATCTACCACACATTTACCAACCCTACTCACCATTTGATTGTGGTTATTATGTTGTTTTTTACACGCTATAATCGCCACCCTATGATGCAATTTAGTTACTCAGTCGATACTCGAATATTGAGGGTTTAAAAATAAAATGGACCTCACACACCATGCGATATTCCATCATACAACATTCCTAGGACTAGTGACATACGCTCTAGGCTATATCATCACCCACACTCATCATTGCTTATTATAGTGGTATACACCTTAGGTTAAATTACCACTCCCTTCATCATTCCCAGTCATTCTTGTTAGGAAATAAGGTATAAAATATGTAGAACAATCCCTCACAGAATCACAACAGTAGAAACTAATATGCATAAAATATTACAATTCTAAAATAAAAGTGCAGAATAAAAAGGAACACAACACAAAGAGACATTATTTAACGTGGTTCACCTTATTTGGGCTACGTCCACTAAGAATAACTTTCTCATATTTTATTACAAGCCACCTCTTCTTTGAATCACTTTCTCATATAGTGTACAATAATTTTAGTGTACAGTCTTTGACACTTCCACATATGAAAATAGGCTCCATAACATAACAATATCCCACTTAGAGACTGGTTTTCCTTTGAGCAAGCTTCTCAAACCTTCACGGTTGTCCATGAAGACCAACGAAAGCTAAAGATAGATTCAATTTCTCCCCTGTTACCACCTTGGTCATCATGTCTGTAGGATTCTGACTGGTATGAATCTTCTCCAGCTTCAACTTCTCTTCCTCTAATGAAATAGTACTTTAACTTTGTATGCTTCGTCCTAGAGTGGAAAGCATATTTCTTATCTAGGTGTATAGCACTCTAACTATAACTATGCAACTTCCATTCCTCTTGCTTATGCCCCAACTCCTCAAGCAATTATTGTAACCAAATCATTTCTTTGCTTCCCTTTGTGGAAGCAACATACTTAGCCTTTGTGGTTGATAAAGCCACGAACTTCTGTAGTCATGAAATCCAGCTCACCGCTTTCCCACCTACAGTGAAAATATAACATGTTGTGCTCCTCCTGTTGTCTACATCTCTTGCCATGTTTGAATCTACATAACCATGAATAGTGGTGTCCAATCCACCGTAGCAAAAAACTATCCCCATGGTCCCTCTTAAATACCAAAGGATCCACTTTAATACCTATTAGTGATCGCTGCCTTGATCACTCATAAATATACTCACCAATCCCATTGCATGGGAAATATCAATCCTTGTGCACACCATGTCATACATAAAATTGCCAACCATTGATGAGTAAGGTACCTTGGACTTCTGGTTTCTCTCTTGCTCTGTCTTGGGACACTACTCCTTTGATAACTTGAAATGTCTTTCCAAAGGAGTCCCAATCAATTTATCATCCTGCATATTAAATCTCTCCAAGACATTATTGATGTAATCTTCCTGAGATAAAGTCATCTTCTATTCCTTCCTATCCCTAGATATCCTCATACCAAGGATTTTTCTGATTACCCCCAAATCCTTCATATCAAAGGATTCACTTAGCTATTTCTTGAGTACTTTTATTTCCTGCATGTTCTTTCATGTAACCAACATGTCATCCACATACACATATAGGATAATATAACTTCCATCCTAAAATTTGTTTATATACATGCAATGGTCATAATGGCATCTAATATAACCTTCCTCTATAATGAATCTATCAGATTTCTTATACCATTGACATGGAGCTTGTTTCAGGCCATATAAGCTCTTCTTCAGTTTGCACACCATCTCCTCTTTACCTTTGACCTCATATCCCTTAGGATTCTGCATATATAGATCCTCCTCCAAATTACCATGGATAAATGTAGCCTTTACATCTAGTTATTATAAGTGTAATTCTTCAGTTGCCACTATTCCAAGAACAGTTCTAATAAAAGTCATTTTTACTACAGGAAAAAAATATCATCAAAATCTATACCTTTTTTTTTTGCAAACCCCTTGACCACCAACCAATCTTTATATCTTTTCTTTCCTCCTTATTCCTCCTTAACTCTGTATACCCACTTGTTCTGCAATGATCTTTTTCCTTTAGGTAGCTTCACCAAATACCAAATCTGGTTCTCCATGAGAGACTTATGCTCCTCATTCATGGTTTGCTCCCACTTCTTCATAGCATCTACCTGTATTGCTTCATAAAATCTCTCTAGATTCCCACTGTCAGTGAGTAATAAATAATAAAGAGAAGGAGAAAAAAGTTTAGGTTCTCTTCTTATCCTAGAATTCCTCCTCAATATAGCAATTTGGGGTTCCTATTGAGTAGGTTCCTGAACTAATTCATGGGTCACTTTTCCATCCAGACGATCCTCTACCACTACATATTATTTCTTGGATTATTCTCTATTTTCCTGCAACTATTTCTTATACATAACTTTATCATTAAAGACCACATCCCTAGATTGAATGATTCTCTTTTCCTTAATACTCCAATATTTAAATCCAAATTCAATACCACCATAACCAATGAAAGTGCATTTTTATGATTTAGGCTCTCACTTGTTCCTATCATCCTTATAAATATGAAAAAACACTTCACATCCAAATAATATAAGAAATGAGTGATTAAATTTCTTACCATACTAATCCTCCTCAGGTATGCCTCCATCCAAGGCACTTGAAGGTCCTCTGTTTATCAAGTACACAGCTGTACTCACTGCTTCTGCCCAAAAATAAAGAGGCAGTCCTGCATGTAATATCATGCTCCTATAACGTTCCATTATTGTTCTGTTCATACTTCTAACACCCCATTCTGCTGTGGAGTTCTTGGAATTTTCTTTTGTCTATGGATTCCATTCTTAGAATAATAAATATCAAACTCATTGCTATAATACTCCCCTCCATTATCTAACCTGAGAAATTTTAGATTAAGAACTTTTTTATTCTCTAGCAAGGCTTTCCATTTAAAAAGTGTGTCAAATACATCAGATTTGTTTCTAATACAATATACCCAAACTTTCCTTGTTGTATCATCAATAAAAGTAACATAATAATTTGAACCCCAAAGAGACGATACCTAAGCTAGCCCCCACACATCACAATGTAACATCTCTAAATTAATCTCTTTCTTTGTATGTACAACATTGAGAAACCTTACATGATTATGTTTCCCATATATGTAGTCTTCACAAAACTCCAAATATGTTTCTGTATATCCAAGAAAATTCTTCTTTATGATCTCCATACCCTTATGGCTCATATGACTGAGCCTATAGTTCCACAATGTTGTATCTGTTTTTGAAGCCACAAGGTTCCAACCTTCTTACCTCTTTCTACCACAAGAGCACCCTTGGTAACCTTCCAAGAGTCTGCTCTAAAAATCACAGTACAACAATCACTTCCCAACTGCCCCACCAATATCAAATTTCATCTTAATATAGGCACATGTCTGAAATCCTTCAATAACCATGTGTTCCCATTATGCATATTAACCTAAACAAAACCTTTCCTGACTATTTTGTAAGGCTCATCATCGCCAAGAAACACATTCCCAAAATCCCCTTGAACATAATCGACAAAATAATGCCTATGTGGAGTAGCATGGAAAGAATCCTTCGAATCTAAAACCCAATAGTCCTTTGCATTCCCAGAATTTCCATATTGCCAACATATCATATTGCTTTTGGATTTTGACCTTGCCCAATCTTTCAATTTTCCATGGCTTCCTCTATTCTTCTGTCTCCCTCTAGCTTCCATTGTAAAAAAATTCCTTGAAGTAGAATATTCCACAGAGCTTTTTATTTGAATTTCCTCACTTAGAATCACCCCTACAACATCCTCAAACTTCAACTTTGAGTTAGCTAGAACCAATTTTCTTATCGCCATTACCAGGCTATTCTAACTCTCAAGTAAAGAGCACAGAATTTATAAAGCCCCAACTTCTTCATAAAATTCTATTGTAACTGAAGCTAGCATATTTAAAACCATATTAAAATATTTTAAATGATCTGCTACTGAACCATTCTCATACATCTTCATATTAAACAAAATTTTCATTAAAAATATCTTGTTAGAGGAAGAGGGTTTTTTCATACAACTTCCTTAATGCATCCATGAGTTCTTTTGTAGTCTTCTCCTTTTAAACATTAAATAATACTAAACATGTAAGACATATCCGGATTGTACCAAAGGCCTTCCTATCCAAAAAATCCCATTCCGCATCCATCACGCTCAAGGGTTTTCTCACTTTCTCATACAACAGAATATAAAGATCCTTCTGATAAAGGTAATCTTTCATCTGCATCTTCCAAAGACTGAAATTCTACCCGTTGAATTTATTGACCCTTGATTTTCCATCATCTGTCATATCTCCCACTCAAGATAAAAATATTTCCCTGTGATTCAATAATTCAACAAACCAAACCAGGTTGTGATACCAATTGTTAGGAAATAAGGGATAAAATATGTGGAAAAATACCTCACAGAATCACAATAGTAGAAAATAATATGCAGAAAATATTACAGATCTAAAATAAAAGTGAAAAATAAAAAGGAACACAACACAAAAAGACATTATTTAACATCGTTCACATAATTTGTGATACGTCCACCAAGAATCACTTGCTCATATTTTATTACAAGTCACCTCTTCTCTCAATACAATACCCAGATCTGTTTGGAGCTATGCTAAAAAAACTCTACCGAATTCAAAATCAAATTTACACACATCTACAATGTTACATCATCCTAACATACACACAAAACCACATAAGTAGGAAAATTCTTAAGCATTTTTACAATACCGTGGGTACTCAAACCATGGGTAAAAACTGTCCCATAAACCTAGATGTGTCAAAAATCCCACCCATATGAGAAGATCACGTTTCCTGGTATATCAGGCACATTTTTTGTGGCCAAAAAATAATTTTCTCAAGGGCCACCCCCCCAAACCCCTGCTACTGGGGGTTGCCTCCCTCATACCCCCGCTTTGGGCCCGACCCAACCCCGAACCCTAGCGAGAAAATTTTTGATAGTGTACAATACTATTAGAGTATAGTCTTTAATGCTTCCACATATGAAAATAGACTCCATAACATAAAAATTCTATCATTCACTCAACCTCACATTCTAATTCATCCTATAATCTCATAGTGGTACACGCTTTAGGATTAATCACCACTCCCTTCAGCAATTCTAAGCTATTCTATTACATTCTATCATCACATAGTGGTATAAGATTTAGGCTCAATCACCACCCTTCCTTCTTCATCACGTAGTGGTATATGCTTTAGGATAATTCACCACCTTTTGTTATTCACCTCATCCTCATCTACGCTTCATGCTCAATCATCACCCATATTTTAGTGATAAACTCTTAGGGATAAATCATCACTCACACATTCCACGAGTCTCTGTAAATGTTTAGGCTATAGGGTCCATGCACATATTTTCCATTTGTCTCCTCACCATCCATCCATTCTATAGTGATATAAGCTTAGGGATAAATCATTACTCCTCCATTTAACAAGCCGTGGTATACACTTTGGCTATAGGGTACACGCACATCATCTCTCCATGTCACATCTCATCGCCACTACACATCCACACTCATCACATCATGCTAGATACAACCAACCACTACTCGACCATTTACCGATGACACACTCTCATTTATGGTTCATTATTGACTGTTGAGGGGGTAAAAAATGAACCTCACTACATACACATTCCATCCACTTGGGGGCACATTGTTCCTATCATTCATATTGCATTCCATTCCACCCATCCACAACATACTACATTTGTCTTGGTGCATTTATTATTGTTTACTAGTTCTTTGCATGTTCACTTTATTACACATGCTAGCTTGATTTCTTATATGTCATTATCATACATAAATGCACATTCATGCCTTTGTCTAGTGTGATCGCAGATACAAGACACTTATACATGCAGCGTGGATGCTTCACCTTCTACTCTTTTATACCAGTCGCTTAGGGCATCCACATGCATCCACATAAATTTTTCTATATTGTTTGCATTTATTTATAGTTATTACATGCATGTGCTTAAATACTAACACTTTTTTTGGCTAGCCATCCCCTTTTTTGTGCACCTTGGTATCTACCAAGTGTTTCCCTTTCTCCGGAAGGGTATATTTTTATAGGTCAGAGTGTGGTAGGTCCTCTTTTGGGGCTGCATTCTCCTTTCAAAGACATATCATGTGTCCCAAAAGAGGGGGCATCATTCATGGTTTTTATTACACTAAAACAACATGTTTATAATGGTTAAGTAAAATGCACTTTATGCCCTTGGCATTGTGGGTTCAATTCAGTTCAGTGTATATTTCGACCTTTGGCATTTTGGGTTTAGTTCAGCATATATTTTTGCCCTTGGAATTTTGGGTTCAATTCAGCGTATATTTCTGCCCTTGGAATTGTGGGTTTAGGTTAGCGTACATTTATACCCTTGGTATTGTGGGTTTACATACAACGATTGAGTTTAGACCAATCTACGAACTACATACACAATGATTTTTATATGACATGGTGTCCTTAGCAATTTTGCAGGGCAGTTACAAGCTTTTGGGTTATAGTGGGTGTGCCTCTCTACACATCTCCATCTAGTGGCATCAGATCACTCTAAAAAATAGGGCAGTATAAAGACCTCTTCACACATTTTATCAGAAGTGGTTAAAGGTTGGAGGACACAAAGCATTTCCTCCCTATACTTCTTACAACTAGGGTGGCGTGAAATTACCCAAAAAACTCGTGACAATACAAGATACTCTTCTACACCCTTTCTCTTAAAATGGATCAGGTGCACACGTTCTATTAACACTTTTATTTTTTAGCGTATTTTATATTTGTGTATTTACACTAGCGTATTTTATGCAACATTTTTACATACATACATATTTGACTACTTGATCATTTTATCCTTGTAGGTCTAGCCGTATGAGAAAAAAAGTCAAATTGGGGGTAACAACAACAACCATGACAAAAAAACAACAAAAATGACAATAATAATGATAACACATCGTGATGGTACTTGCCATACTAACCATGCAGGTACACTCCACACCGCAACAGCTACACATGCGTTTTTCCCTAGGTTCATTCTCATCACTTTTATGTGCATTTTTCATCTTTAGAATCCACGCTCCTCGACCTTTTTCTTTCTGTCATTCCAAGCTTGAGTCTAGTCCATTGACACGTCTTCTTCTACACTCTACATGGATATCAGGTACACATCTCTATCTACTTTATGTTACCGACCTTTCTACTCACCAACATAAATTGGGGGAAAAATGTAGACACAAAATTATGCACTTTACACATAATTTAACCCGGTCTCATACTACTATTTAGAAAGTTCTCATGTGGATAATGTACTAATTAATCTCACATTTTGGCCATCTTTATTTTATAATTTATTTCATAGTTCCTGTGCATTTTTCATCACTTATTCATCCATTTCACAACTGCCCCATCATTCTAGCCCGAAATCAAGGCACCCCAGCTTGTACTGGGGCACCTTGGTCCCACTCTAGGTTCCCCAATCTATGCACATCCTTTTTTGATTCTCTTTAGGGCCTTTCTAGCCATTTTTCTTCCTTATCCTTTTATCAGTTGGCCTTGTCAGGATTAATTACGAAATTAATCTTGAGATCCCTATGAATATAAAGTTATAAGACCATAATTAGGGTCAAAAGTCCTAGCATCACATATTACTATCACTCCATCTAGAGTTTCATCTATTACATCACTTACATCCACATAGTTCCATCCACTAAGGCTAGGAGATCTGCAATACACACACTTCTAGGGGGATGGATTCTATTTTATTCTATGCACACATTTTACTTACATTTTCTATAGTTACTCTTGCTCGCTAATTCACAAAGTGTGACTGATAGAAGAGCACCTACAACACGACATACACACACTCACCATAACTACATCCAGGTATGAAATGTAGTGCAACACTCAGTGATAAGTCCACAAGTTTGGCATCTAAGGTTAGTCTGACCCAATCATATGAATTCTTATTTTTTATAGGGTTTGGTAATTCCTTTTATTTTGCAAGTCATCATATAGTTTGTCCCGTGAATCCAACACAATAAACATAAAACAATCAAAGACAGCTTGTGACCATATTAGATTCAAGTTTTAAATATTTACAGTGATCAAAGGGCCCAGATTGTAGACCAGGGTGCCCCATTCATTTCAGATCTTCTAGATCTACCCTTCGCAAGGTCCCTAAGTATTCATTTGCACTTCCAGATTTTATTCTCAGACCTACGACACTGTGTGACTATCACCTTCAATCAACTGAGTCCTTTATTTCCTCTCCTATTGAATATCATGGTTTGTTTCCATTATATTTAATTATGTAATTGCTTCACATTATTTTAGCATACTTATTTACAACATTTTAGTCCTCCTAATTAGATTAACATTAATATTTCATCCTAGGTCATTTAGGTCTCTAGATGCATATTTTTGTTAATCAATTTACACTAGACTAAGGCTTACAAAGACTTGACTTGACTCATACACTTCATGACTAGACCATGTGGACATATTACAAACTCATTGAAACATTTCACTCACCTCATGGACCTTATTTGACCTTCATACCACCTTTGAGAGACTCAAGGTACATATATGCACCTTTGAAGACCCCTAGATCACCTAGCCAACATACCTAGATCACTTAGACCACATTGATATCAATGACAACACAAGTACCACACACTTCCAACAAACTCCCCTTTTTTCATTGATGAAAACCATCTTAGAAACAATGATGACAACTGTGAATACAAACACACTTAGATAACCTCATTTGCATGTTTCTTGACACACTTCTCCCCCTTTAACATCTATAAAAAAGGAAATTTAACAACTTGACATGAAAAACAATGACAAACAAGCATAACAAAAGATGAGAAGAACCTATATTTTACCTTGCTCCCCCTAGGACCGTTTTTTCTCCTTTCTGACTCCAACAACAACAAAATGATCCTATAGACCTGTAATGACCTTGAAAAACATATTCATATGAATATATGCTTACCATTTCATCTTCATACTTGCTACATCATCACCTTTTAGGTCAATTCCATGTACAAGACTTCCATTTTTTTTCTTAATTACTGTTAAAACACTCTTTAGGACCATATGCCCTAAACCTGATCTTCAGTACAATTTTGTCACACTTCTCTAAGCTATAATACCAACTGAAGCACTCAATTCAGCCACCAACTTCTCCCCGTGAGCTTATATCATCTTATGTCTCACTGAAAGTAAAAATATTAGGTTGTTTACGTTTCATTCAATCCTAGAGACACTGAAAAACATTAACACAATCCATGAAGCATGTTTCAGTCTTTTCAATATCTTCTAAATATAATTATATTTGGATTCATATCTACATTCCTCAAAAATACCTAATCCATCTGATACTAGGTTAGGGATGACTCCCCCTAGTTTAGTTAGCCTTTTTAGCCCTCTTCTACGAATGTCTTCATATAAAAATGTCTTCAGTACTTGTTTTGAACCACACTAAATAACACCCTCTGTCATGTATAGGCCTAAATCAATAGTATATGCTTCATCTTATAATATTGTAACTTTATGGTTTTATCAAAAACATTTACACTCATTTTATGTATTACCTAGAATAATAAGAATTCATGATACAAGCTTCAAAACACCTGAACCCATAATTTACCTATATGTTCTTTACGATTTTCTTAGACCTTGTACTCTATTTGAGACCAAACTTGTAAGCCTAAGTAAATCATCTGTAGTGCATTGATTTTGGAAGAAATGTTCATTCTCTATCATATTTTTCTTTA
This sequence comes from Taxus chinensis, assembly GCA_019776745.2. Taxonomy (NCBI): domain Eukaryota; kingdom Viridiplantae; phylum Streptophyta; class Pinopsida; order Cupressales; family Taxaceae; genus Taxus; species Taxus chinensis. Next base: position 291,932,756 of record CM034155.1, on the reverse strand, counting down.
TCAAAGGAATATGACAATCTTTAACTTTTACCTTCCTGACATGTGTTTAGCTAACTTAGATCACATGACACAGTCACAGGATAACCTACAATTCTCATACCATATTATCTCTTTTTGAGTCTTCAAACTTGTTTCATATTCAACATGAAAATATTCAAATCTACTCTTTGAATTAACATACTCAAATCATGTCTTTACCAAATTATTCACAAACCTAATCACACACTTCATATCAACTTGATCCTTGAGTCCACATTTCTTGCTTGTTGATCCTCAAACAGACTTGTCTCATACCTGTATATGTTCACCTTTAATGGTAGATGTTTATTGATCCTTAAAATTCACAACAACCAAATGTAGAATTTCCTTTGCAACCTTTCTTACCAAAAAAGTACAACTTTTATCTTTCATTCAGGACCTAAAACTTTATATCAGTCCTCAATTCTCCTTGCACATCATGTTTAACAAATTTTATCTTCTTAGAAGCATATCAACAGATTCTTCAACTGTTGTGACATACCTTGGAACTATAGGAACCCTTTCATAACTTTCGATCTCTTCTAGAACTCGAGAAACCTTCTTGGCACATTTCAAATCCTCATTTATTCTTGCAAAATTTTCAGTCACAGACTTATTCTCCTTAACTTGGTTACCATTCAACCTACATCTCTATCATCCACATTAATTTGAACTCTTCCTTCTTGACTTCAAAGACAGTTAATTTATCCCTAATGATGGAAAAAGTGCTACTTCATAGACTTTGTAATATAATTTATCAAACTTATCACCTTGAAACACTTTTATTAGACCTGTAAAATTTCTTTGGAGCATAAAAAATACCTTGTACTTCTTCAAGATGGGTTGACATTCATACTCCTCTGCTTCTGTTAGAATTCCTCAGACCCAGAATTTTATTGATGAATTTTGTGACATCAATAAACCAACTCTTATGCACTAAACTACTATTTAGACCATCTTAAATGACTTATCATAGTAAGACCTCTTGACAAGAACAAGTATCTCCTTTCATAACCTTTACACAATGTTATTACAAACCTCACACAATTTTGAAGACATGGTTAGACTTGATAAGCACTTCCTTTCTCAGATGCATAAAACATTAACTCCCCCTGGATAGATAGACCTCTTATGAGTATACAATTTCAAATCATAGAGATAACTCATGCCACAAAACCCTTGATACATGACCATTTTGAAAACATTGATACTAAATGAGACAAAAATAGCTCTTTGAAACATCCTTCAACCTTTGAAGTACTTCACAAAATTTCCAGAGGGATTAACACCACAACAAACATTGAATTTTCACTGCCCTTATATACTTGACTCGATCTCATAGTAAAATAAAACTAAAATCTTAAACTTCCCTTTTTTTTTGAGCTCATACAAACAAAAAACCAAGAGTCAAATACATTACTCTTCAGATCACATTGAGAGCTTAAAGGACTTTTTCTTTGTATGATGAAGACACAAAAAATTCTTTACACATTCCCTTATTTGGGAACTCTTCATATGACTGTTTAGATCTTACAGGACTGTTAGAACTCTTTCCACATACCCATTTATTGAGAAATATTTTATCAACCATTTGAAGACTCTTAGCACGAGGGATTGAGAGCTTATAAAGTTGATTTGCACTTAGCAATTACACATAAATTATTTTCCCATTTTATAAATGAACACATTGACCACTGTGAGAGGAAGATACTTGAACTTACTTGAAGCGAGGCTTGTTAAAACACATAGAAGGATCATCAACATTCAAATAACCCATGTGCAACTTGAAAAAATAGGAGACAAAAAAACATTTTTAAGAAAAGTTAAGAAACTTATAAAAGACTTGTTTTATTGTCAAAAGAACGAATATGCATGAAATACTGAAACTCTATCATTGAATTCTCTCACACTATTTTACAAAAAATTGATTTTTTTTTTGTAAATGAAACCTATAAGGTAGAAAAAGGTTTATACAAAGATTCATAATTTTTAAGCGGTTGGGAATGAAGTTTCGATCAAAAGAAATTTGAAAAAGCCTTAGATCAGGGTTGCAGGCACAAAGAAGACCCGAGAAGGATTAAAAAACAAATTCTACTTCAAATTCAAATGAAATATTAAAATTTGAAAGGTTTTGGATTGGTAACAGTCTTCTCCATCTTTCCAAGGTATTTTGATAGATCGAGATTTCTCCATTTGTTTCTAAATAACAAATATGTAGTGTGTAGGTATGCGTAACTTGAATGTGTATAGGTTTTTAACCAAGAGTAATTTTGAAATCTCAGGAAAAAAATTTACCTGCTAAATGGAGATCAAACATAGATGAAATACCTTGAAAATGGAACACACATATCACCTTTATCCCAAGAATTTGCATTCATTGTTTTGTTCATGTTGGCATGTGGGTTATCAATATTCTTCTTGACTGATTTCAAGTACAACACCAACACAATATCTTGTACAATAACTTCACCTTGAAGGAAAAATATTTCTACCTAGAGAATTTGGTTCAATAAGGTTTTGAAATTTTCTTATCTAAGATATCAAGTGCATTAAGCCACAAAAATATACAAGATCTACAAAAGACATCTAAAAGTACACCTTTGGAGATAATACCTACAACACCAATACACTTAGAGAAACTCAACACACCAATTTTCCCCTATAGAAGAGAAACATACCTCATGCATCCTAAAAATTACATTACACCACCTCTTACTGGTAAAACAACCTTTGAGGCTTTAAAAACATGACTATCCTAAACTAGCCCTACACATCACAAGCATGCTAAAGTACCATAGTTCACCTTGAAAGAAAAGGGATCATTAATTGACTTGTATGAGGTCTTTTATTCCTCTAAATAAAGTTTCTAGCATGCAAAAAGGATTTAGAGTTAAAAAACTCAAAATTGACGACTCGTCTCATGAAGATGCCTTAAAGAGAGAGAAAACATCAACAAAAGAATGCTCATAAACTTTCTTAAAACATGCCCAATTGATTTGAATTTTTTTACACCATCTAAATCTTGGAGTATTCAATAAAATTTCATTCTTTGATTTATCTGAATAAGGCCCTATTTTTTTTCTTAAATGTTAAGAATCTAGTCATCTTCTTATGCATTTTTCAAAAATCACGTTTTACAAAAACTAGCATAACTTTAACATACCTTCTCAAAACTTGATGAAATTTGGCATGGAGCATAAAAAAAACCCCCTCTAAATTATCCATAAGATAATTTTTAATAATTATTCCTGTAATATTATATTCCATCTCATTTTCCTTAGCCTTCCTTGCTAGGTCTTAAAGCCACTTTTTGTGACCTTTTTACTTCTGCCTCCAGAAGCTAAACTAAGCCTAGTTATTACTCACACATTCCCTAGAAAAAATTACCAGGTTGATCCCATGCTTCTTACAAGAATAAATTCCTCATAGAATCTTAGATAAGGAACATTATGTCTCTTTGAATCATATCAAAATACCAGGAAGTCATCAAAGAAACAAGATGACTTACTTCTTGGTGTGGTAGCTTCATTTTCTGAGTGGAATCCTGATAAGTACATGTGATGTATCTCATAGATTTTTTTCTATCACATCTGGAGGTAATATTTCATTTTGGAATTTTTCACTTCTTACTGTTTGGCTTAAGATTTCGTCTCCTCTAACTATTCTTTCTTGTTTTGTCTCTTCATTATCTCCCCATGTTGATTCTTTGTCTTTCTTGAACTTTTCAGGATTAGAGTTAGTGTTCTTGACTATGTATATATATTTTTCATTCTTCTTTCTAATACCTATTTTAATCTTTATTGACTTGGCTTCATCCTTGGAACTTTCTTTTACCATGAATATATATTTACCTTACTTATTAGGTGTAAATAGCTTGTTGCTATATCCAGGAGACTTGTGACGATGTATAGAAAACTGTCCTTATTCATGAAAATTGAAGAAAAAAACATAGTTCTTCCTTCTAGGCCCTTCATGCCCCCAGTTTCGATTGAATGGCTCATGGAGACATTATTGAGCAACATGGCCTCTCTCTTGACAATTGAAGAACACTATGTTATTTTCATACTCAGACCTATAATATCTCTATGAATGTCCTCTATATACCTTTATTCTACAATCTATAGTTCTATGTACAAATATATTGCATGAAAAATAAACTCCATGAAACTTACATGGTGATATCCTTACATTTGGATTCTTGATGGTCTTCTTACATTCTATGTTTTCCTTCTTGACCTAAAATATCCTTGATAAGAAGCATTACTTGATTCAACATTCAAGTTTCTTTTCTTTGCTTGATCTAGCTCCTTTCTTAGAGTCTTAATATTTTCACCTTCTTTAATCTTGTCTTGAATGGCTGATTGACAGAACTCATGACTAGGCTCATGCTTCATTTTTGAGTTCTATAATTAGTTTATCACTAGAATGTGTCTATTTAATCATCAGCTCACTGAATTTCCTTGAAACTTTCTCTAATTTACCCCTCAAATTATTTGTTTCTTTTTCAAGTTTGAGAAAAGAATCTTATTTTTCCTTCAAGGCCTTTGATACATTTTCAACATATGAGAACATTTCATTCAGTTCACAGACATGATTAACATCCTAGAGTTTTATTTCCTTTTCCAATTCAACAATCACTTCATGAGAAATTTCATACCTTTTCTTCAACATTGTATCAACTTCATCACCCATACTTATGCCTTGAGGACCTTATATTAAGTTGTTAAAATTGTACAAAGAAAACCTTCTCTGATACTAATTATTAGAAATTCTAGGCACTGAGAGGGAGGTGAATCAGTGCTTGTTGAAATTTGATGTCATTTTTAATGATTCAATAAACCATAATTAAATATGTTAATCATGAATTTCATGAGTATCCAACCATGAAATATAAGGAGAAGAAAACACAAGTTAACACATGATAAGAGAAGATTTAATGTGGGAAACCCATCAAGGAAAAAAAACCCACTTGAACTAGACAAGTAACTTGGAAAATTGTCTTATAAAGTTACAATGGTATCACTGTGTGGTGAAAAACCACTCCAAATCTAAAGCACCCACTCCCAAAATTCTTAGCAACAACTTACACTTCATTCATACAATACATGGTTGATCACCTTCTTAACTTGGTTTCTTATATAAACCTGATGTGATCTTAGTTTCAATTCACCTATATTCTTCCCTTTCTTAAGATTTAAATTCATATCTAAACCATTTCAAAAAAATAATCATCTTATACCTTTTTCAACAACATGCAACTCAAAAATTATCTTACATGAACAATATAACTCTTATACATGACCTTTGACCTTTCACTTACCATGACTCTTCAAATCACTCATTATTTTATCTTCTAGCTCTCAAAATTGTCCAAAAGTATTCCATATTTTTATTCACATGGAACATGGTCACAAATATTCAATTAATTATCTTTTATGCTTATAAAATCTCCACATTATCCAAGACATTCATTTAATCTCATAGGTGTGCTTAAATCAACTTCTATAAAAACAGTCCTAAAAACCATATAAATAAACCCCTTCCACTTATATTCATGACCCAAGTAATATATAAAAATGAATCTTAGGATGTATAATTTCATTAAAATTTACCATAAATATCCAAATAAAGGCTTAACATATCAAGAAACACCACTTTGCAAGACTTTCCTTGTTGGTTTCAGCATCTCTAAATTTTATCTTCAAGAATTGAGTTGATACATACCTAAAATATATTCATCATGATGAAAGTTACATATCAATGGAAATAGAATGAATTTAAATATCTCATAAACTTATAATACTTCCAAAATTCATTGCATAAGGCTTACAAAATCTTGGATCTCTACTATTGGTTTGGCTGGTCTTGAAGACATAAAAACTAGTCTTCCATACAATGTGGTCAAAAACCTCCAACAAAATTTTGAGAGATCCCTGTCACTTATAAAAATTCAATTTGGATGTATAAAACATGTTAAATAATTCATAACCATAGGTAAAATGGATAAAATCTCACCTTCATACCCATTCAGACATGATTCTCAAATAGGCCTAAAAGAGAAGTTTTGGCACAATCAAGTTTAAGCAAGAAATGAATTTTTTTAGTTAAACCAATGTTAAAAACATGTCAAAAAATACATATAGAGGGTTTTCACATAGTTATTACACCCCAAGAATAGTAATTTACATCATTAAACCTGTAAATCATTAAAACTGGTCACACAAGCTTACTAGTTTGAACGGTAGGGCCAAAATTGAGTTGTATCTCAAAAATTTCTCACAGGAGTGATACAAATGGATTCATGGACATAAATATAACCTTATAGGAATAATTCAGAATCAATTTGATCATTTTTTCCTTTGCAAGATTTGTTTGTGCACTTAAATCTTCACAAAAACAGCTATTTTTAAGTGGGGCCCACAAATAACCATGAACTAAAAATATCATGAAAGTGTACCCTGAGGAGTAATATACATGTTTAAATATGTTTCCAAGAAAAAAAATGTTTCCAAGAAAAAAAAGTATTGAATTAGGACACCTATCCAACTCAATTTTCCAAAACTGGTCCAAATTGGGGTTTGGAGGATTATAAACATGCTCACAAAAATGGATAGAACTTCTAAAATACTCACCCAATCACTGAAAAAAAAATTGAACCATAATTTTATGCCAATTTATTCTATTTTTGTCTCTATTTATTTATTCGAAGGAGGATCCACATTTTTTTTTACTACTAAGAAGTTTGGTGGTCATTTTGCATACTTTGAAAAAATTGGTTTTGGAAATACTTACATAACTTGCAAAATATTCTTCCTCAGCTTCTGAAATGTTTCTCACACCTTAAGAACACATCCCTATAACACCTTCGAGTGATATTTTTCTCTGTTTCATTCTGCATCTTTCCATCCCATCTCATCGAGGTTCCCTTTGGTCTCTGGTTCTCAACAGTTGAACTATGTTAACCTTTAGAAGTGCCTAAAAATATTCAATAACTACCTAGGAGGATTTTTAACCACCATATATAATCATTCCATGCTCACACCTTGGGTCAACATTTCACAACTTTCTTGTAATGCCTCTTCCACAATTGATATCCTTGCTTGCTTCTGTAACTGAGGTTGGAAACATTGATAGGTGATTCTTGTTCTGAGATGATGTAATCTCTAGAGCTCATTGATCATGTTTGTTTTAGATGATGTGTTTTATCTTATAAAATGGATACAATCACACTATGACAATGTTGAATTGATATTGAATTGTTTCATATACTCTTTATGTTGATCTTGGAAGAACATTTCGTGTATACAGGTGAAGGAAATAAATTCAATCCTAAGCATTATGTTGGTAAGATACTTAAGTTCATTATTTAATGTGAACCATAAATTTATTCTCTACTATTAAAGAGATAGCCATACCTTGGATAAATTTCAGTGATCTAAGGCATGCCTTCAATCGATAAATGGTACGATCATTTTTTATTAAGTCTAGCTAACTTAAATTATTTCAAGCATGACATCTCTACCAGGAATGAATGAAGAGATTCCACAGGAGAACCTATAAGCATCATGTAATGCACTTTCAGTAAAAACAAATAACTTTGTGAGGTGATCGCATGTTGGCAATATTCTCTTTAAATGGTTGAGTTTATACATGTGGAAGGGACCTATTTGAAACTATATTAAGGTGACATTTATTATTGTTGTGAACCTAACTTTGCTAAGGAATTTGATCCTAATATACGACATTTATGATTTTTTAAATTTTTATAGTATTTTTTAATTATTTATTTACGAGTCAGATTTTAAAATATTTATGGGAAGTATTTCAGGAATTTGATCCTAATATAATATGGGAAGTATTTCGGGAAAGGGGAGTCTAATTCCTAACTACTTAAGGAATTTTTTATCCTATGCTAAGGTTTATAATGTTTAAAAGGGACCATAGACCTAAACCTAAGTTGGACTTAAACCTAACCTAGACTGAAAACTATGGTTAATTAAACCCTAAGGATTTGAACAAGGCTGTTACGCGCCCAACCCAAATAGTATTGTGGGAATTGAATTACATTCAATGCATAACCTGCACTAATATTGGAGGAGTCAAGATAAACTTAGCGGGCACTAACTCCAGATGGTTAATAGGAAATAATTGCATGCTTATCTTTTGTTAAGTTATTACTAAAGTTAACTGGTGGTTGGCGGAACTGGTAAGGGACTGTCAAACCATCATTGCATTAATTAATGGTTATCACCAAATTACTGCACCCTCCGAATGGCCAGAATATGAGCAGGATGTTTGGTGTGATTATGTAACATGGGATCACCTCTCAAACTGTGAGACTTGGGATTGAGGAACCTCTAGAGAAGGTCGGATTCCTCTTCCTAAACTAAGCACTACACTACTCCTAATGCAAGATAAATGACTAACTATACCTATGCTAACATTTCAAGGGATTAGGGAGAGAGACCTGAAAGAAATAAAACCTAAACTAGAACTGGTGATGCACCAATAAAGGGTGTTGCTAGACAACTTTCTGATCTTCAAACTGAGAAGGGTTGATTTGGAAAGGGTGACAATAAGCACCAAAATCTAACTTCACCTACTGCAACTTAAAGAGGGTAACAAAACACCACAGACTAAGAAGCATGCATTCCCTTTGTTAAACTCATCCAAACAGGACACTTTTCTGTCTTCTAGTGAAGAAGGATGAAATTGAGAAGGGTGAAAAAACATCACGACTCAACCGCATGCAAAAATTCACTCCCAGAATAAGCATAAAACTTTGAGAAACTTGTAAAGGAAACACTGATTGCACAATTCACCTGTAAACATGAGAGAGGAAAATACAAGCAGCAAAATCATGAAAGGACATATAAATGATCACAAAACATAATTTCCATTACTTCAAGAACTGACACAGTACATCATTACATTAGGGAAAAGGCATAGGATGCCACTACAATTCAAGAAGAAAGGCTTCAGAGCCTAAACATTCACAACATCTCAACTTGTGAAGAGAGGGGAAGCTTGGAAAGTGTCTCCCTATTTAGAACAAGAATCCCATTTACATTTATAGAAACCTACTGAGTGATTGATAGAAAGAAGGAAGAAACCCTAGAATCTAGGCCAAAACATAGGAAATAATCAATCACTGTATTTGGGGATGTTTGCCTCATTAATTTCAGCTCCACCTTTCGAGGAACCACTCAAGGAATGAGATAAAACCTGCAATTTTGGAATTTGTACAACTTCTTAAAATCCATATTCTAATGATTCCACTATGTAGCTCGTGTTATCTTGATTCCAATGACTGTAATCTTGTGAAAAATGGGTAACCGGGAAGGAAGTTATGTCTTCTTGAGCGAAAGTTACTTTTAAGGCATCCCGAGCATTTTCCTCCATCAGCTCGCCGAGTTACAAAATGGCTCGGCGATTTACCTTATTACTTGGTAAGTTTATGTGTTATGTCGTCACACCACCAATTTTGTGTTGCATTGTTCACTTTGTCAGGACGAGGGGTGAAAAGGTATATTTACCAACTAAATTAAATGTTAGGTTATCATACATTAATAAGTGGAAATATAAACGTGCACACCATAATAAAAGTAAATAACAATATAAAATAATTTATACAGTGACACTGTATGTAACGTGGAAAACCCGTAAATGGGTAAAAAACCATGGAAAAATAATCCACTATAGAGAAACATTTTACAACACCAGTCCAGTAACTCCTTCCCCACTTCTACTCCATGTACTTACCCGGAATCCATTGATTCGCGTATATATTAATGAATATGACCTACAATCATATTTAAATAACTCGAAGGGTTATGTCCATATTAAGTGATGGGGTACACCCCGATTTAATAAATAGTTAGTTAATTAATAACTAACAAACCTAATGTAAAGTTTTTATTTAAATAATAAGAATATAAACTATTGTATATTATTTAACTATAAACTAAACATTATGATGCACTTAATATTAGTGTTCTAACACTCCCCCTTAATATTAAGTGGGATCCATATGCCAACATTACCTGTTTATACAACAGGATTTACAAATTCATAAACCCTAAAGGTTTAGGCTAGCACATGTACTTTTGAAGGAATTATAACACCTTCATCATGCTCAACTTACCTTTTGGTACAAAAGAATTTGAAATCCATAAATCAGACATATGATTTAGGCTAAGCATGATTTGTGAGACTACATCTCACTGTTTCTTGTGGAAATATTCTTATACCACATCTCTAGAATACTTTTATAACATAAGGACCTCCTTTACAAATAGATGCACACTGGACTATATTTTTTTTTCCCGTAAACTCTATTAGTTTACTTTAGATCATACAAGATCTTTTACAATTCTTTTAAACCAAAGTAGAAGTATAGAGGAGGAGGAGTCAAAAATCGGCCAACCATTGGGAGGTGACATTGCATGCACACTCCCCCTCAATGGAAACTCTGAAAGGCCAAGCATTGCACACACTTGTAGTATTTTATAGCACACAATGGCTCATAAACATAACTGCAATCTTAATCTTTAGTTCGGTAGAATTGGAGATCTCTATCACCGCAGAGAACATTCTCTCGGATAACACATATATGAACTTCAATATGATTCATTCTATGATGTTGAACTAGATTCTTTATCAAGAGTAATACCACTCTGACTACCACATAGAATATGAATACTTCCTTCAACTTCCATGTGTATCTCTTCCAACAGCCGCTCCAGCCACATGGCTTCTTCGCTGCTTCCATTGTACTTCTCTACCTCAGTAGAAGAAATGGAGACTGTTGGTTGCTTTTAGCTGTTCCAATTACTGGTTCTTGTACCAAAAAACTTGAACACATATCCAGTATATTATATATCTAACAAAAGATCAACATGGTTAGAGTTACAATATCCATATAGACATCATAATAAACATAATATACTTCTACTCTGGTTTAAAAGCATTGTAAAAGATCTTGTATGATCTAAAGTAAACTGGTAGAGTTTAGGGGAAAAAATATAGTCCAGTGTGCATCTGTTTGTAAAGGAGGTCTTTGTGTTATAAAAGGCTCCTAGAGATGCTGTATAAGAATATTTCCACGAGACACAGTGAGATATAGTCTCACAAATCATGCTTAGCCTAAATCATACGTCTGATTTATGGATTTCAAATCTCATTAAACTAATTATTTTAACTATTTTTCTCATTTTAAAAAATAAAAAAATAGGCTTTATGATCAATTATATTTAAGTTTAAAAACAAGGAAAATAACTAAAACATATATTTAAAAAATTGGAGCTCTTGCTCCTTTATATGTTGGTATTCTTATCAACTCGACCATATATGCCACTGAGCCATATTTGATGTTTTAAGTAATTATAACTTTGCAATTCATTCAATAAATTCACAATAACTACTTCTAAAATTGTGTTACAAATAGAAACAGGATCTTAAATTCAACAAAAAACTGTAATCATATATTTATGTAAGAGCAAAAATCCATTACAATATTCTTGCTTATGACTAGCAACAGACACGAGATGAAAACTATAAAAGTATTACAAACTTTCTAAAGATCTCTAGACTGAAAGTTTAACCTCAAAACCCAATGTAGTGAATGAGTCTGTACATCTCCCTATATAGGAAAAGAGAGAGGATTTTCACCGAATTAAGGGATGACCTAAAGACCGGGAACCGATAACCTAAGTCACCAAAAGATTCCCACTAAGACGGATGAGCACATGCCACTCATCATAACACCTTTTACAAGTGGGGAGGTCCACAACTTTACATAAAGTGGAGTCATATCACTCTTTTGCAAGGATGACAACAAGCTTGTCATCATAGCTTTACGGACTGTATTGGACGTTGGGTCCGGTGTCATCATCGGATGAACTGGAAGATTCTTCCCATTCTTGTCATTCTGTAAAGTAGATGTCACGGGTATTCCTTTCGTACCACAATCTAGATAAGGATCTAGATCCATCATTGTCTCTTTGAAGATGCCTTCTTGTTGGAAATAGGTACTGATCAGGAATCTAGAGAAAATGGCCCGGTGCAGGAGGAGGTACATTCATTGTATGGTGGATAAAAATATTTCGCCAAATTTGTCCGTTTGGATTGGTATGATGTCCTGCCTATCACCAGGAATGCTAGGATGATTCCACGCATCATTTTCCAAAGGATGACCTTCAGGCCATAGTCTGGAAAACTCAAACCTCCATAAGGTATTTGGTTTGGGGACTAACTTCCTGAGGCGTCATCCTTCTACTGGAATATCATCAGATGGTGGTTCAACGTATCTAAAGTTTCTCCATTGCCATTGCAAATTACAAAACACCATAGGTTCATGCCTGGAGTGAAATTCTGAAGTAGAAATTTCTGGATCAACGAATCTACAGGCTACCTCAGATGTCTGATAAGCGGATATAAAGATAATTCCCCTGGAAAGGAGTATATGTTGTGTTTCACATGACATCTGGTTATCATTTCTTTCTAGATACCTCAGATAATTTTGGCAAGTTCAAACATTCCAAATGGGTTCAACAAATTCATGAAATACCTGAGTGAGATTCACATGTTTGGAGTGAATTAGTTCTCTGCTGGAAAAGTCAGCGAGAGCATTTTTCTTTCAAGAGATATGTTCGACATCGAAATCATATCCATCAAACCATTGTGCCCATCTCTAGAGATGACCATAGGTAGTTTTATTAGTCAGATCACCTTTGTAAAGCCTACCTTTGAAATGCTACAAGTCAGTGCGGAGAAGAAATTTCTCATGTTGTAGGAAAAACAAGAAACCCTGGATAGCCTTCTTTGCAGCAAGTATTTCTTTATGGCTAGAGTGGTATTTAATCTCTAGCCCTTTGAAAGAACCCGAAGCATATCTACAAATTTTCTCAACACCATTCTTCATTCTTTCTTTGAGAACTACTCCCCAATGCTTGTTTGAGGCATCTGTCTCAACAATTTTAAAACCAGTCCGTGGAAGAGACAGAGGAGGAAGCATTTGACAACTCTTCTTGATCCTTTGGATAGCTTTAGTCATATTAGAATCCCAAGCTGGAGCATTGGAGCGAAGTCTCTTATTGAGAAGTAGTCTGTTAGCAGAAACATTTTTATAAAATCCTGCAATATAATTTACGCAACCCAGAAATCTCTAAAGTTGAGTTTTATCAGTAATTTCATCAGGAAACAGACTAATTTTGGAAACTATATGATCTTGCATCAAAATAGTTCCATCCTTAAGAGTAATGCCTAGAAACTTGACAGAATCTTTGAATGTCTCCATCTTCGTAGGGCTGAGACAAAGTCCATTGGCATAAACAACTTGATAAAATTGTTCAAGATGCTCCATGTGATCTTTTGTATTTTGAGAAAAGATCAAAATATCATCAATATAAACAATTAGAAATTTTACAAGGTGACCAAAGATCTGATCCATTCTCTTTTGGAAAATGGAGGGTGCAGTTTTAAGACCAAAAGGTAAAACCTTCCATTTATACTGACCACTTAGAATACTGAAGGTTTTTTTATAAGTATCATCTTTGTTCAGGAAGATTTACCAAAAACCAGATTTAAGGTCAAACTTACTATAAATATTAGTACCACTGATACATGCTAACAAATCATTTCTTCTTGGAATAGGATGTTGGATTGGCAGTATATATTTATTGAGTGGCTTATAATTGACCACTAACCTCTTCTTGCGACAAACTATCTCACTTCGTTTATTCACATAAAAAGTAGGGCAAGTCCATGGGGAACAAGAATGGAAAATGTCTAGAGCTATGTCCATGGACCTGAGGTCTTGGTACTGTGTATTCTTCTTCTTTAGGGAACAAGAATGGAAAATGTCTAAAGTTATGTCCCACTGGCTAGTGGCTGTAAGATCCACAGCCACGACTTGAAGAAGGATGATTTCCTCGTAACTATTTCCACAAAGTGTGTCTCTAACACTACTTCTTCAGTCCAGTCTGCCTCCAAGGTTATTAAAGAAAAAGGAAAGGCTACTATATCTTTTAGGAAATATAGCTCTGTCAAGCCTCGCTTAACTACCTCATCCTCTACTCTGTCTTTCTTGTCTGAAAAAGAGAAGAGTCATGAAGAAGATATTCCTCAGTGTAGCCATCCATCTTTATTTCATGATCCCAACACTAACTGTCTCTGGTGTGAACACTGCCAAGTTTTAGTCCAGCAGAAATATATTCCAAAAAATGCCCCCCATATAAATGTAAATAATTGTTCCCAGTCTAATTATTATCATACTTTAAACCAAGCTAAATTTGTGCTCCGAAGAGCCAAAATCTCTATGTATTCTAAGGAGGCTAATTCCTCACAAATTGACAACACAAAATTCCCTCATGCCAAAGATTTCGAAGTCTATACTGATGATTGACAACAACATCGACAATATTGGCATCAACGTCAGTTAGATTCCAAAATAGAACAGTCTGAATTAGCTCGTATGCTGAATTGGAACATTAAGGCCACCAAGGTCATTAATGACCATCTCCTCTCTCACAATGAAAATCTCAAGCATATGCAAGATACTTTGAAAGCTATTGAGCTTCATCAATGGGGGGATATTCACTCTACTATTCTCTTGTTAAATAAAAAAGTGGATAGCTTATCTTCAAATGTTCAACCGCTGTCTACTACTTTGCAAAAAGTTTCGGATCAAGTCAGCAATAGTCTCCAGTCACATATTCAACAATCTATACATGCTACCTCTGAAGGAACATAAAAGAAGTGTCTTGATTGTATGTCTAGACCATATGCAAAGCCTAGAAGAAAGTTTTTTCGAAGAAAGAAATATTTCCCCAAGAATAAATCTATTGAATGTTTCATTTGTAAGGGAAATTATTATAATAGAAAGTGTCCATAGAAAGGACAGCAGGTCAAAGCAAAGGCCAAAGTAAATTTTGTGAACATGAGAATCATCTTGATGAAGATGATTATGTCCTTGTATCTGATGATGAAAGTTATATATAAGATATTGAATATTCAGAACTCACAGTTGCAGTTAACCAGATTACTGAATCATCTTCTAAAGCCAGCTATTCAGATTCTGATACTGGTTATGATTCTCTGTCATCATTTCACTGTAACATGATTCGGAGCTCCAATGAACATCTGTTCATTCCTCCTAGCTCCATTGTTCTCAAACAAAAGTTGGATCATGTTAAGCACGACCTTGCTAACTGCCCTCCTCATATGGTCCATCGACATTATTCTCTACAATCTCAGCTTCATGATCTTAAGCTCAAGCTTGAAGCTAAATTCCAACAGGAGAATGTCGAGGATTTGTGCCTTGCTCAATGCACTCCACCTCCAATCCAAAATGATCCCTATCATTTTTCTCTTTCCTCGGGTAGAGGATGAGGAAATTATCCTTCTTCCAGTCGTGGGCATGGATCTTACAGCCACTAGCCAGTGGGACATAGCTCCAGACATTTTCCATTCTTGCTCCCTGAAGAAGAAGAATACATAGTACCAATACCTCAGGTCCCGACACCTCCAATGCCCCAGGTCCCAGTACCTTAAATTCCATTTCCTAGTCTTGGGACACTAGAAAGAAAAATCTGGTGACAACAATGTCTCTCTCTTCTTGAATGATCAATTCAAAAAGCTACAGAAGAATTCCAAACATTGCTCCTAGAAGAAGAATCAGCTCCTAGCACAGATGCTGACAAAGAAGCAGTCGATAGGCTAATCATGGAAAAGGCCTATGATCAATATGAAGTAGAACATGAAGCAAAGGTAAGTGCTGTTAAAACCTCTTGCAATCCTTTTTGTAGGATTCAGCTCTGCATTCCGAACATTAAACCATATTCTCTAGATAACATGATAGATACTGGTGCTAAAATCAGTTTGTTAAAAGCAAATGCTATTCCTAGAGATTGTTAGGACACAAATCCTCCCCAAATCAGTTTTGAATCTAAGAAAGTGTTCTCTTCCTGCTCTGCTTTCATACCAGTTAAGCTAGGACAAATGCAGTCCACCTTCAAGGTACACCAATTTGACCTTCTACATTATGACATGCTTCTTGGTTCAGATAATCTCAATAATTGCATGCCTTACACTATTAGTCAAGATGAGATCCGCTTTCCACAAGGATCAATCCCAAGGCTTCAGACTTACCAGTCTATTGTGCCTTCTGCACCTAAGCCCCATAAAACTTCCAGTCTTGACTGGCTGCATAAGTCTATTTCCCTCAATGCCTCTTCCATTGATGCAATCATCAATAAAATAAAAATTAATTGCACATCTGATAATCCCCATGCCTTTATCCATCGGAAAAAGCATTTTTGTCAGTTAGATTTTCAGACTACAACTTCTCCAAAGTTTAAAGCTCATCACATAGGGATGCCTCCCTCTGTAAATGCTGAATGTCAGGCAGAGATAAATACTCTGCTCAAAGGAGGATTTATCCAGCCGTCCAAGTCCCCTTGGACTTGCCATGCTTTTTATGTGAATAAACGAAGTAAGATAGTTCGTGGCAAAAAGAGGTTAGTGGTCAATTATAAGCCACTCAATAAATATATACTACCCATCGAACATCCTATTCCAAGCAGAGATGATTTGTTAGCACGTATCAGTGGCAGTAAGATTTATAGTAAGTTTGACCTTAAATCTGGTTTTTGGCAAATCTTCCTGAACAAAGATGATACTTATAAAACAGCCTTCAGTATTCCAGGTGGTCAGTATGAATGGAAGGTTTTACCTTTCGGTCTTAAAACTGCACCCTCCATTTTCCAGAAGAAAATGGATCAGATCTTTGGTCACCTTGCAAAATTTCTAATTGTTTATATTGATGATATTTTGATCTTTTCTCAAAATACAAAAGATCACATGGAGCATCTTGAACAATTTTATCAAGTTGTTTATGCCAATGGACTTTGTCTCAGTCGTACGAAGATGGAGACATTCAAAGATTCTATCTAGTTTCTAGGCATTACTGTTAAGGATGGAACTATTTTGATGCAATATCATATAGTTTCCTGACGAAATTATTGATAAAACTCAACTTCAGAGATTTCTGGGTTGCGTAAATTATATTGTAGGATTTTATAAAAATGTTTCTGCTGATAGACTACTTCTCAATAAGAGACTTCGCTCCAATGCTCCAGCTTGGGATTCTAATATGACTAAAGTTGTCCAAAGGATCAAGCAGAGTTATCAAATGCTTCCTCCTCTGTCTCTTCCAGGGACTAGTTTTAAAATTGTTGAGACAGATGCCTCAAATGAGCACTGGGGAACAGTTCTCAAAGAAAGAATGGAGAATGGTGTTGAGAAAATTTGGAGATATGCTTCGGGTTCTTTCAAAGGGCTAGAGCTTAAATACCACTCCATCCATAAAGAAATACTTGCTGTAAGGAAGGCTATCCAGGCTTTCCTGTTTTTCCTACAACATGAGAAATTTCTTCTCTGCACTGACTTGCAGCATTTCAAAGGTAGGCTTTACAAAGGCGACCCGACTAATAAGACTACCTATGGTCATCTCCAGAGATGGGCACAATGGTTTAATGGATATGAGTTCGATGTCGAACATATCTCTGGAAAGAAAAATGCTCTCGCTGACTTTGTGAGCAGAGAACTAATTCACTCCAAACATGTGAATATCACTCAGGTATTTCATTATTTTGTTGAACCCATTTGGAATGTTTCAACTTGCCAAAATTATCTGAGGTCTCTAGAAAGAAATGATAACCAGATGTCATGTGAAGCACAACATATACTCCTTTCCAGGGGAATTATCTCTGTATCCCCTTATCAGACATCTGAGGTAGCCTGTAGATTCGTTGATCCAGAAATTCCTACTTCAGAATTTCACTCCAGGCATGAACCTATGGTGTTTTGTACTTTGCAATGGCAATGGAGACACTTCAGATACGTTGAACCACCGTCTGATGATATTCCAGCAAAAGGACGACGCCTCAGGAAGTTGGTCCCCAGACCAAGTACCTTATGGAGGTTTGAGTTTTCCAGACTATGGCCTGAAGGTCATCCTTTGGAAAATGATGCGTGGAATCGTCCTAGCATTCCTGGTGATAGGCAGGACAT
This sequence comes from Taxus chinensis, assembly GCA_019776745.2. NCBI lineage: Eukaryota > Viridiplantae > Streptophyta > Pinopsida > Cupressales > Taxaceae > Taxus > Taxus chinensis. Next base: position 291,914,666 of record CM034155.1, on the reverse strand, counting down.
CATACCAATCCAAACGGACAACTTTGGCGAAAGATTTTTATCCACCATACAATGAATGTACCTCCTCCTGCACCGGGCCATTTTCTCCAGATTCCTGATCAGTACCTATTTCCAACAAGAAGGCATCTTCAAAGAGACAACGATGGATCTATATCCTTATCTAGATTGTGGTACGAAAAGAATACCTGTGACATCTACTTTACAGAACGACAAGAATGGGAAGAATCTTCCATTTCATCCGATGATGACGCCGGACCCAGCATCCAATACAGTCCGTAAAGCTACGATTACATGCTTGTTGTCATCCTTGCAAAAGAGTGATATGACTCTACTTTATGTAAAGTTGTGGACCTCCCCACTTGTAAAAGGTGTTATGATGAGTGGCATGTGCTCATCCGTCTTAGTGGAAATCTTTTGGTGACTTAGGTTATCGGTTCCCGGTTTTTAGGTCATCCCTTAATCCGGGGAAAAGCCTCTCTCTTTTCCTATATAAGGAGATGTAGAGACTCATTCACTACATCGGGTTTTGAGGTTAGAGTTTCAGTCTAGAGATCTTTAGAAAGTTTGTAAGATTTTTATAGTTTGCATCTCGTGTCTATTGCTAGTCATAAGCGAGAATATTATAATGGAGTTTTTCTCTTACATAAATATATGATTACAATTTTTTGTTGAATTTAAGATCCTGTTTCTGCTTGTAACGCAATTTTGTAAATGTTAAATCATCGTTATACATTTATTCAATTTGTAATTTTAAAACGAGCCACATACACTAAAAACTCGCTGCCGTATGAATTATGAGTGCCGCCTACCTTAATCATCATCCCACATTTGGTATGTTTCCACGAAATTTTTAGCGGGATTGGGCATATATATTATATTGCGTTCACATATAAAGGCCCATGGCCCCATTCATAGGTACTTAAATCACAAAAATTTTAAAAAATTAAAAAGGTTAACGTTGGGAAGTTATATGTATTAAGGTTAAAGTATTTTTTTATCATTACATTACTATTAAGGTGGCATGGGCCACTCCTTATGCTTTGTTTTTTGGCTTCCTCCATAACCACTCGCTGTGGAATGTAATGTGGTCGGTGGAGTATTATGGGATGCATGGAATTTGTGGAGACCTTACTTTCACACAATGCTAGAGCATATATGCCAACTAAATTATGTGCCACACATATTCAAGGGCAATGCCATGCATGTATCATTACCAGCTAACTGTCTTAAACAGTTGGAATGCGCGACTTGGGGGGGAGCGGCCAAGCCAATACCTGAGATGGCAAATTTAATTGTTCCAACCGATATTCCAACGCATACACCAAAGCATACATATAATACTATGTGTCTCACTTATTTAGTTTTAAAGGAATGAAGGGGCCGCATTAATATTGACAATGGGGTTTAAGCAATTTCAAGCCTAAGCGCATAACCAATAAGATAAGGAGGTGGGGGATAGAAAAAGGGCCGCCCCCTTAGAGGAAGCCTCTGAAATAGTTTAAAACAATAGATATTATAGTTTTATAGTTTATAATAGTTTATTAAAAACTATAGGTTTAAAAAAATAATATGATTTACATATTATAATTTGTATACTATTTGAACTATATAAGATTTTAAACATTGTAATCACATGTTTTAATAAACTATAATATATTTCAATATGTAGTTTTTATTATATTTATAGTTTAAATCTATAAACTATAGTATTTTAAATAAATTGTAAACCTTATTAAAATGGGGTCCAAAGATTAAACAAAAGAAATTTATATTAGGAGAAAAAAAAATTCAAATTCACATGAAAACTACCTTACACGGGGACACCATTTTAATCCTTCCAATGAAAAAATTGTAAATCCTATTTTGATGGAGCTTGTCCCCTCCCATTTTCACTTTGAATTTAACTTTGAATATGCACACATGAAACTATAGAAAGAATAGAAAATATTTTAACAAATATTTAAATTTTACAACACCAGTCCAGTAACTCCTTCCTCACTTCTACTCCATATATTTACCTGGAATCCATTGATTCACGTATATATTAATGAATATGACCTGCAGTCATATTTAAAGCACACCCCGATTTAATAAATAGTTAGTTAATTAATAACTAACAAACCTAATGTAAAGTTTATATTGAAATAATAAGAATATAAACTATTCTATATTATTTAACTATAAACTAAACATTATGATGCACTTAATATTATTGTTCTAACACACTTCATATTTTTATTAGTGTCACGATCCACATTCCATTGGTTTCAAAGTCCCCGACATCAGCATAATCAACTCCCAATGCTTCTTATTATCTTCACCACATGATTCGGGGAGCTCCACGTATATACCGCCGAGTATATCAGATTAATTGTGATAACTACCCCATTGATCCTTAGACATGATAATCGAGCTCCTTTATTATCTCCACCTAACCCTCATCATTTGGTGTTTTAGTTTAACTGTTTCATTCATTGGTCGGCCACCTCATAGTTTGCATTGATAGTTATTGGCTGGCGAGTACTTGTTTTATGTTGTAAGTTCATGTTTGTTTTGTATATCTTTTGGTCATCGAACCAACATGGCTCACCTAGAGATATATACGTTGCACCTTCGATCATTGCCTTAACAACTCCTTACGTAAAACCAAGGATGACTCATAATTATATTAACACTTAGTTTGTTTTTTGCCACACGTGGCACTCAACTTGGTATTTAACCTCGTGTATTGTGTCTCGCATATCTTGGTCAGTTTTGCCACCTCTTTACATTTAATTACTGAGCAATTGGGCACCAAACCCGATAACCACCTTTGAAAATATATTGACCGAGCTAATTCTTGCTTCAGGGATTTGACACCCCGAACACATGAGCTTCCCTTGCCTTTAACTCTCTGAACCCCGAAAATTTTGAAAGTTTGAATTTCAGAGTTTCGGGCTTTCAGGCTTCGGACTCTTCCAACCAATTTTCATCCAAAAGCCTGAAACGGGCTAACTCTTAAACGAACCTCCAAAATCTTTCACCTCAGTCCATTTGATGAAACTAGGCCCCTATTGAATGCTCATCGATTCTATGAGCAAGCCACTTAATTGCCCATGCATTGAGTTGCTTATTGTCAGCTCGTCCCAAATGAGTGGATCTATCTACATTCTTCCAAGTTGCTCTTGCGTGAGTTATTCATTACAGGTGTCGATCCCATTTTCCATGACTCGTTCCACTTGGTACATGCTATGCATTCTCAGACATTCTGCCCACGACGAGCCGACCTCCAAGCCTTGAGCTCTTGGACCACCATTTCTTGGTTGCAATCTTAATCCTCGATGACGACTTGACTCGCTCCTTGCCACCTCAATGCCTTGCTCTTGAGCTCCATGCCTATGAGCTTTGTCTCGAGATCAAATAAACTTCACCAAGCTCCGGGGCTTTCGCGAGTTTAACTTCGAGCTTGGCTTGAACATTTTTATCTCCATACACCTCTCGATCTCATGATCCTACAAATCTAAAACTTCACGACTTTTCCCCATGTCCGACTTGTTTATCTCGATTTCGAGCAATGTTTAAATAGCCGAGTGACTTGGCCTTTTCAATGAAATGAGCCGAGCCATGTTGAATGCCCCTCTCGAGCTCTTCATCCCACTGCACGTCAAATCCATGATACAAAGCTCCCGAGCGCGCATTTGGTTTGTGGTGACACTAAGCTCGTCCTTGGTTGTTCCTTCCGCTCGACTGAGCTCCATAGTCAAGCCTATTTCTTCCTGCATTTGTGAATATTTCCTTTTCTCCGCGAATTTCTACGATCCGAGGCGTGTATTTGTATCACAATGACTGTGCTCTTGCAACTCCTCACAAGCTTGCTCCCATTCTATACGTACTGAGCTGCCTTTGAGTATCAAACTTATTTAGGACTCGTTGTGAATACGTCATTGCATATCACGATCTTGAATTCACCTTCGGAGTGGCTTCCTTGCCAGCTAGTTGTCGATTCTTCACTTTCATCCATTCGAGCTTGATGTAGCGAACCTTCAGGTCGTTTGACATTATACCAGTTGATCGCAAATGCTCTCACTCGTGCAAAATATCTCGCAAAGCCCTAAGTTGTGAATCACTTCTTCCTGAGAAATCGTTCCATACTCAAGTTACCTATGCCGTGTTGATTTGAATCAACGAGTCACCTACAAGTTATATCTTATTTGGGCTCCTGCCTATACCGAATGTCTTGGCTTAACTCAATTAGCCACCCAAACACTACTGCGACTCACCCAAAAGTTCAAACTCATATTTCTTACGAAGGTCGAAGTGACTGCTTCAGTTTACTCACTGCACGAGCTTGATTATGAGCTATTCCTAACCCGTCAATTAAATACCATCCAAGATGGACGAGCTCTTTGTCGGGACATTTTGTGCATGACGAAACTATCTCCTAATCTTAGCTCGAGCTCTATTAGCTCAATCTACAAATTCTAAAATTGGCGAGAGTTTACCCGTTTTGGCCTGGCTCGACATTGTTTTGCCCCAAATTCCAATTTGATGAGCTTAAAACTTCTCTTAGTTGTACTACAAATTTCACCCGTTAAACTCATCGTTAAAAGGCTCATCGAATTCGTGGGCTCAATCCCTCACACCGAGCACACCGAGCCGAGTTGTGTTCGTGTCTTTATAATTGAGCTTATCCTCCACGAGCTCCAACCGAGCCGTTCTCCCCCAACTCGACCTACAGACATCTTTCGTTGGGCTCCAAATTCACTAACTCAGCCTCTCTTAAATGCCTCATGCATCGAGCTCGAGCTCATATTGAGACACCCGTTTGTTCGAGCTATGAACTTTCACCATGATTCTGAGCCAACTTATGTATTTAACACCTTTGAGTCGAGCTTCTCATCACATTGCACCTTGCAAACTATTCTCCACTAGCTCGATTTATTGAGCTCATGGTTTTAACTGAATGATCCGAGTTGCTTCTACAAGCAATACACTTTTCCATTGGACGAGCTATCATTGATTCGGCCATGCAAACCTAGCCAACCACTTGCACGCCTAGTTAATCCAACACCGAGCTCGTTAGACATAACTCGCCATTTATCTCAAAAAAACTATAATAGAGCTCGGTAGTCATATACATTCATCACTAATATTGAATCCGAGCTACTAGCTATCAACAGAAGCCATAAAAATAGAGCTCGATACATCGAGTTTTAATATGCTCGAGCCCTAGATTTTGTGAGGGATAGAACACAAAAAAGCCCCTTAGGACTTTCTTTATCATTTCAATCATTTTTTTCCCGCAACGACTAGAAATGGCCCAAGGGACATTTGTTCAATTTTTCTCCAAGAGGGATAAAAATTGACAACATTAACTTCAAACGATGAGTGAAAATTACCACCTTGGAATTCACCAGGATGGTTTGGAGGAAAAATAAGTTAGTGGGTTTTGTTCTCGATTTTGATTTTTCGAGCTCAATGGCTTTGCATGTAGTTTTTTCCATTCTTCAAACTATTTGTTCGATTTTGTTACAAATTTAATATTTCCATTGCATGGTGGAAATAATGGAAAAACTTATTGAGAAATCTATAAAATAAGATGAGAAGAAAAATCAAGATTCTTAAGAGGTTCTAGTTGGAGTTTTTAGTGGAAATCTTGCTCTAGAACTTCGTAGAAGAAAAGGGAAGCTTGGGAGAAAGAGTAAGAGAGAAATGCCAGGCATGATAGGATCTAACCCATTAAGATATGTTGCAATTTTTATCAAATCTCATGAAAATAAATCTTCTCACTCTCTTTTATTGTTTCTGAGTTGAATATTTTGGTTGAAAACTAGGTTGTTTGTATCTTACTGGATTTCTATTAAATCTTCATGGAAATTGGTGTTAGTTTATGAGAAATCATACTTTTTCTTGTTTCAACAACTATTAAATCTTCAAGTATATTTATGAGCCAATTTTAAGGACTAAATTGCAATGTTTGATGGGAAAATGGAAATTTTATGTAAACTAGAGCATGCTTTTCTTCTGAGTGCATTATATATGATTCTTTGTTACCTCATTTGTGTTCAATATTGAAATTCATTTTTCAATGAATATGTAACAAGATGATATTAAGGTTTGTTATTAGTTTAGTCTGGGACTATGGAAATCCTTTGGGGTTTTTAAGGATGAAGATTTTGAGTCAAGCCATTCAGGGTATGACTAGTCAATAAGCAAATATGGGTTTGTTACCTTCTTTAGCCGTTTTTGTTGTAGGTTAATTTTTCAATCTTCATGACCATATCTATTTTGTGATCCTATTATGGACCTAAGGGATAATGAAGACATTTTAAACCACTCATGGTTGTGTTTACTCAGAGTGGTTGATAGGAAGAACTTTTATTCATAACGTCCATTCCATGTTCTCAGTTGTGTTTATTTGGCTTGAAAGTTAGCATATTTATGGATTATTAGGTTTTAGGGAATGAGATTCTTGTGTTATTATTTTTGTTTCCTTTTGAACTTTCGGATTCACCATTTTTCCTGAGATACTTGACCATGGATGGGCATACTAGTTTTTGTTTGGTGTTCTTGGTTATTGTTGGGTTTTTTTACAACCACTAGGTCGATATTATTGTGATAGTGTTCGTAAATATTGATGTTATATTTAATCAAGTTCGTAACTTTCCGAAGAACATGTAACATACTTTATCACCACTTGTAGTGTGCTAGAAGTTGAGCACGAAGATGTGTCAGTCTTGATCTTTGTGGAGTAACTTTAAGAAAAAGCCATCGAATGGTTCTACATGCTGCCCCCAAGGTTTGTCACCTATTGGGAAGATATAAGAAGTGCATTCAAACACAGGTTCAAGACCATGGAAGACTGTTAGGATCTCTTGGTCCAATTGGTACAAATGAAGAAAGAAACCTTTGAATCAATGATAGACTTCATAAAAAGATATAAGAGAGTGATAAGAAGAATCCTTGAAGATGTGGTGCCTCCTAAAAATAATTTCAATAGATTCTTCATCAATGCCTTGCCATCGGAAGTAGGTTTCTTCCTCAGAAGATCCCAACTAAGAACATTGAGGGAAGAACAATACTTTTCGATAGAAACTGATGATGATCTGATATTGTTCGGTAAAGTGAAATGCCCAAATGGAAAACACAAAGGTCAGAGTTCAGGCTAAGTCACCACAAATCCAATGATCCAAAAATGGAAAATGACTTGGTTACCTTGAAGAAAAAACTATCCCAGATCACAATGCGGAATACTCCAAGGAAGCCAAATACTCCCAATAGACCAAGGGTTGCTTAACCTCCTCACCATCTCGATCTCAAATCACCACCAGTTAATGCCACTTGTGACACCGAAGAACTAGAGGAGGAATTAGAAATAGAAGAACCTAAAGAAGAATATGCAGGTGATGATGAAAACTATCTTGAGGTTAAGGAATTTGATGTTGATATGCACAATGGCCTAATTGAGTACATTGATGATGAAGATGATGATGAAGAAGAAACTACAAGCTTCTCATGCGAAATATTCTCTTGTGCACAGTCGAAGAAAGGTGCCTCATCCTCAAAAAATGAAGTGAAGGAAAAGAATAATAAAGAATATTCTTCTCCGGAGGTTCCAAAAAATAAAATCATCAGCAGAGGATCACCACTACCACCTTCAATGGTGTCAAGTAAAGAAAAACCAGACCCATTGGTTAGAAAGGATCATGCTGCCATACCAGGTAAGTCATCTAGCCCTTCTCCCAGATCAAAGACTACTAAGAATAATTATCCTTCAAATGTTGTTCTTGCAAAAACATCTAAGGTTCCATCCCCATCTCCTTCTAAGCCAGCTACTACTCCCGTGAAGGAAAATCCAACCCCAAAAGTAGCAAAAATTTCACCATACAAACATTCTATCATTCCTGGAACCTCTGCATTGCAAATATAACCCTATTTGACTTTGTGGAAGATGCAAACAAGACTACATTCCAACTCATAGAGTTAGAATACCTACAAACACACACTTCTCAATTTAATAGGTTCATTGATGTAGTTCGTGGTGGTAATCCTATAAGATCAAGCTCAAATTCTAAAGTATTACTCCCCACACTATCCACACCACCTTCTCAAAATATGCTAGCCCTCAATGCCTCCAAAACCAACAAGGTTGAACCTTTCTACCTATCACTCCTCATTAAAGGCTTCCAACTAAATAATTGCATAATAGATTCTGGAGCCTCAGATAATGTAGTGCCCGTCAAAGTTGCAAATGATCTAGGCCTCACATTGACTTGGGAAAATGGTAGATACTATTGAATGGAATCCAAACAAGTTTCATTGGTAGGAAGAATAAAATATGCATAGGTAGCATTAGTTGATTTTACAGATAAGAAGGTGCTTCTAACCATCCTAGTGGAAGACATCCAAGTATCCTTTGGCATGCTACTAATTCGAAGCTTCTACAAAGACTTGGGTGGAGTAATAAAAATGGATTGGTCACCTGTAACTATTCCGGTGAAAGGCGAGATGACGAAGTTGCTGCCAATAAGAAATATGAAGTACACAGTATGAAAGTCTGATGATCCAAAGGAAAACATTCTATTTTAGGACAACGGGCTAAGAAATTACTTCCTCACATTAGAAAGAGATGAGAACTTTCCACTTCTTATGGAAGAAGAAGAAGATCAAGTTTGGACAATGGAATTTGAAGGTAGTCATTCCAGTACAAGTTTGGGAGTAGGCGTGGTGTTGTACTCTCCTTCTGGTGAATTGTACCCCTTTTTCTATAAGCTACAATTTGATAATACGAATAACACAACAAAATATGAAGCTCTCCTCTTAGGCATGGGCATTGCAGAAGACATGGGAATCAAGAAACTGAGATGCCAGGGTGATGCGAAAGTGATAGTAAAATTTTTTTGGCAACAATATCAGGTGAAAAATCCAAGACTCTGACATTATAGAAATAGAGTATGGGACTGAATTGAATCTTTCGATGCATTTTCCATGTAAGATATACCCCGAGAAAATAATGAAGTGCTAATTCTCTTGCAGTATCAACTTCCTTAGTGACACCTCATCCTTATTTTGGTAAAGACAAAGTGACCATTGAAATGGTATTAAGGCCTAGTGTACCAGATAATGCAAATAATTGACAAGTCTTTAATGATGATAACCAGATTCTAGAATTCTTGGAACAAAGGGATAATTTCAATAATCTCTTATTTGAAGGAAGTGAGAATCCACACCGAGAAGCGGAATCCGAAGAAGAGAAATAAGTAATTGAAGGGATTGATGAGAGTGATAAAATTGAAAGGAAACAAGAATCCCAAAGGCCTAGTTTCTCTGGAAGACCTCTTTGACAAACATGATAGATTCATTCAAGAGAAAGCCAAACAACATTCTCGGTGCCCAGCTGATTTTGACAAGGAAAACATCGACACCCCGAAAGAGCCAAGGATGGTCAATTTTGGAAAATGTTATTTTCCTAAGGAGAAGAGAAGGTTTATTGAATTACTCAAGAAATATTTGGATGTTTTGGCCTACTCTTATGATGAACTCTAATCCTTCCAACCGAAGGAAATGCATCACTAGATTCCCTTGAAGCAGGATGCCAAACCATTTAGGAAAAAACACAGGCCATATAACCCAAAGATTGATGATACCATCAAATAGGAGGTAACAAAGATGATTAATGCAAGAATCATCTTTCCCATCCATCATTAAACATGGGTGGCCAACATTGTGCCAGTACAAAAGAAGAATGGTGAAATAAGAATATGTGTAGATTTCCGCAACTTGAACCAGGAATCATTAACGGAAAATTATCCTCTCCCCATCACGGATCATATTTTGCAAGCAGTCACTGGATCTAAAATGATTTCATTGCTTGATAGATTCTCAGGGTACAATCAAATCAAAGTTCCAGAGGAGGATCGCACCAAGACAACCTTCACAACACCTTGGGGCACTTTTGCCTATAGCAGAATGCATTTCAGCCTAATCAATGCAGGAGATACATTTCAAAGGGTGGTGGATTTGAAATTCAAATATTTAAAACATTACATTGTCATATATCATGATGAACTCATGGTGTTTTCAAATAAGAGGGGAGATCATATCCATCATTGAGAACATGTACTTACAAGGTGTAGAAAACATGGCATACCACTAAACCTGAAAAAATGTATTTTTGGAGTTACGGAAGGAAAGTTATTGGGGAAAATTATGAAAAAACATGGAGCACACATTGATCCTGAGAGATTACGAGCCATTTAAGCACTATCTCTACCCACCAAAAAGAAAGGAGTTCATTCCTTCTTTGGAAAGGTGAACTTTCTTCGTCACTTTTTTCCTGAGTTCACTAAATTGACAAAGCACATCACCACCATGATGAAACCATAGGAAAAATTAAAATGGAACAATAAAGGGAAGGAAACATTTGAAGAGATTAAAAATCCATTTCCAAGACTCCGACTCTTGTGTCTCAATATTTTAACAAAGAATTCATCATGTATTGTTATGCATCAGAACATACCCTCTTTATCGTTCTTGTTCAGAAGAATGATGAAGGTGTGGAATCACCTATTGCTTTCATGAGTTGTCTGTCAATTAGAGAAGCATGCTTATGCAATGATCAAGGCTATAAAAAATTTCAGGTTTTACATCCTCAACTCTCATATGGTGGTGATGGTCCCCGATAGTGCAATCAAGTCCATCTTAACACAACAGGATCCTAGAGCTAAAAGAGGAAATTGGATTGCAAAGACGCAAGAATATGACTTGGAGATTTGAACCTCCAATCTAGTAAGGGGAAATGGCTTGTGTAGACTAATTGTTGAATATGAAACACTCAAAGCTCAACATGGTGAAGACGAGTGGGCTTTCTCAACTTGTTTTGAAAATATTCCACAGGTTATCTTTGTAACCACTACTGATGAGTGGTATACTGATATTTCATATTACCTAGCTTATGGATAATTCCCTTCTCATCTTGATTACAAGCAAAGGAGAAAAATCAAGATGAAGGTAAAAATGTTTGTAATATGGAATCTCACACTTTAATAGAGAGGTCTAGATGGATGCTTCCTCAGATGTGTAGACAAAGAGAAACAAGAAAAATTTTTTAAAACATACCATGATCAAACGTGTGGTGGAAATTTCTCAGCGATGGTCACTACACACAAGATCCTCTGAGGAAGGTATTATTGGCCCACCCTCTTTGCAAAGGATCAAGAATGGGTTTCCAAATGTGGAGCATGCCAACAATTTGTTAGGATACCACAACTTGCTGCACTACTGCTCAGGACAGTTGGTTTTGAAGAACCATTTCAGTAGTGGGGTCTAGATTTCATTGGTTTTCTGAATCCTCACTCAAGTACGGGACACACCTATGTGCTCATAGTGACAGAATACTTCACAAAATGGGTGGAAGCCATTCTGGCCAAGCAAGCCAATATCAAAAAAGTATGAAACTTCATCAAGGATAATATCATAGTTCATTTTAGAATACCACAAAATATTGTAGTAGACAATGCTACCTATTTCTCTTCAAGGGAGTTGACTGATTTTTTCTATGGCTACGGAATCTCTTTATCTCATTAATCAGACTACTATCCATAGGGAAAGAGACAGGATGAATTAAACAATGAGAAAATTGTAACCATCGTCTGTAAGCTAGTAGATGAAAACCAAAGGAATTGGCACAAAAAATTGTATGATGCATTGTGGGTGGACATGATCACTCTTAAGAAGGAAATAGGTATGTCACCATTCCAACTGTTGTATGGCGTCAAAGAAGAAATTACCATCACAGTTGAGGTATCGGATCTCAAGTTTCTACATGGAATAGAAGATGGAAAGTACATGGATTTGATTGACAAGAGGATTAGATTCCTTTAGAAGCTATAAGAAAATAGACTCCGAGTGGTGGACCGTATTAAAGAGCACCAATTGAAAGTAAAGAATATTTTTGACAAGAAAGCCAAAGAGAGAGAATTCAAAGTTGGAGACTTCATCCTACTACGGGACAAGAGAAGGGAACCAAAAGGTAGGCATGGAAATTTTGATTCATTATGGCTTGGCCCATTCTAGGTTCATGAAGCTTGTGGTGAGAATTTTTTTATACTCTCATATTTTGATGGAACGCCGTTGGAATTACCTCGCAGTGGGCAATACCTAAAATTATGTCATCAGTGAAAACATGTTGTCCCCTACCTTGTACCATAGGTGATTGTTATGTGTGTTTCCATTTATATTGTGTGTGTTTCCCTTCCTTTTATTTTCATGTGTTTCCTTTCCATCATTTTTTGTGTGTGTGTTTCCTTCTTCGCTATCTTTCTCTCTTGTAAATTGTACACAACTCTATAGGGCCTAATGGATAAGGCACTGGTCAATGGATCATATGGTCTAAAGTTGAGATGGATTCCCCATGTCATGTCTTCACTACACTCATTCCATGTCATTTCCCCAAGCTAGAGCCATCTGTTGTCATGCAAATTTGCAACAAGGAAATTAACAATTTCCGAGGATGACAACTATATCCCTGTGTTAATGTTTTTCAATTCCTATCATTCCAAGACACCCTGGGTCTATCCAGTCAGTCCAAGTGACCTCCCAATTAATTTTATCTCACCCCCTAGGTGATTTAGGAAATTCCATTCATTCCCCCTAGGTGATTTTAGGAGTTCATTAAAAGTTGCAAGCTTTAGGCAGTTGTGGGAAGGGCTATAAATGGCCTTCCTAGGACTAGAGCAACGCCATGGAGAGGAGAAGAAAATAAAAAATGGATGTGGAGGTGATTAAAAGGCCTTGAGACATCATGGAAGTGATTTAGGAATATTTTGGATGGACTTGGATAATTTGGGGCAGTTTCACCAAAATTAGGGTTCACAAGCCTAGGCAATGCACAAGCCAAAACAATTGTTTAACTTCTGAAGGTGATTTCGGGAGCTCTAGATGGAGTTAGGAGAAAAACAATCTACGGAAAGGAAATTTCAAGCCCTACAATATGGTGAAATTTTGTTTTTCACAACACTTTGGCACATTAGGTTAGCAAGCAGGGTTTCTCATGCATAGGTGGAGTACCAAATCAAAACTCTGATTTTTTAGGGAAAAAATGGAAGAATAAAAACCTTAAATCCAAACCATTGGATTAAAAAGGAAATTTACAGTCATGATCATATAAAATTTCATCAAAAACATCCATCGGGAGCTCAAGTTATCATCGTTTCAAGTTGTTGTCTTGGAGCGAGTTCGGGAGTTAGTCAAATTTTGGGAGGACATGTGTCAGCTCCAGGAGCCGGGCAGGATTTTGTGTCACTCACATCCCTCAAGGTCAGGTAAATAAACTATGGAAAAATTTTCCCAAACCCCATATGACCTCTGGAACCTCATGCAACCTCCAGGATTGTCAGTTCAGTCCACATGCGCTTGCGGGAGCTCAAAGCCTCAACCATCCGATCACTGCCACATGTCATCACCAGGAGCTCATGGAATTTTATGTCCCTCATGTCCCTCATAGGTTATGGAAAAAAAACCCTGAAAAATTATCCCATCCCCTAAGGAGGACTTCTGGTCACCCATATGACCAGCTTCCAGCCCCTCAGCTCTTTAAAGCTTATTTTCTAGCCTTCATTCCCTTTCGTCGGATCTCTGCCATGTTTCGTTGCCTTGCTCACCATGGAATTTGATGTCCCTCACATCCCTCACATGTCAGGACATAAAAACTTAAAAAAAAATTGCATCTCCTTTATCAACTTTATTTTAAAATTTTAAATACCCACCTGCTTCCCGCTTCTAACTTAACTCTCATGTGCACAGTTCTTATCTCACAAACTTCTCTGCAACCTCCCTACCATCACTCCACCATTTCCAAAGCTCAAAAAATCTCCACCAAGACATAAAAATACCTTTCCCATGGTGATATGCAGGTCTCAGAAGGATTTTTCATCAAGCTAAGAAGAAGAAATGAAGAATAAAGAAGAAGAATAGTAGAAAATCCCCATTGCCGTAAAATCACAATTTGGAGAAATCTTGCAAAAGGATGCACGGATTGAAAAATTGTTTTTTTTCATTCCTCTATTCAATAAAATAAAAAATATACCTTCAGAATCTCGTCTCATGCCATAAATCATTCACAACAAAGAAATCCTTTTTTTGGCCCAACGAAAAAAAAAGTGGGATTTCCCGTCAAATCGGTTGTCGGATCGAAACGAAATTTCACCTGGAGCACAAAAATAAAAAACCCATATATATTTTTTTCCAAATAGAGGAAAAAATCAGACCTACAATTTTTGAGGTCCATTAATGGTTGTCGTGTCCAGAAGCACTGTCAGGTCGAAAAATTAAAAGTTTAAAATCTTTTAAAATATTGAGTGGGTAGGTCTAAAATTTTAGAGGGGCAATATTGGGAAAAAAACCATATCGAAAAACTTCGTTCCACGTCAATCTGACCTCCAGAAGACCACTTTCTAAAAATAGCAGGTCTTCTACATAAGGGATAACTATTTTTGGAAAGTCATCAACACAATAACTTGCGAAGGAGACAAAGGCATTGAAGATGCACTGTAACTGAGAATTCATCAGAACGGGCATTTTGGAACTTACTAAAAATAGTAAGTGGTCCCATGAGACGTACCAAAAATAAAGATTTGATCTAGAAGGAGAGAGGAACGTATGGAGAAGGGGAAATTAGAGTCATAACATTCAGTTGAGGTTCGAGGGAGTTTCTTTTTCATACTTACTAAAAATAGTAAGTTGTTATTTCTAAGAAAAACATGAAGCAGAAGTAGACAGGATAGAAGCTGGCACAACCCTTCACCTGCGAATGTATGAGTTAGAAGAAAATCAATGATCATTAGTACATGGAATTACCCCAAGTCAGAAGTGACCTTATCAATCTCACATAGAGGTGACTTCCAAGGAAACACTCTAAAGAAATTTTGAAGATCAGATATTCACAGAATTGGAAGCTTCTCCTCACAAGAAGACACCAAAGAAACTCAAGGTAGAAGAAGTCTTGATTTGGTCACTAGAGGAATACTCTCACAAAAATGAGCCTAAAACATGAACCATCCTAGCACAAAATGGTATGAAGAACGATGGCATTCATTAGTCTTTGAGCCACCACAGGAGGTTCCCCCTCTTGATAATGACATCACCCATGCCATGGTCTCATCTCAAAGGATTTAGGGCCTCCTGTATGATTGGGAAAAAATGGATGCACCTATCAAGGAGCCTGCACTTGGATGTCGTGGTTGAAAATAGGAAATAATTTTCCCTAACACCCATACCAAGTGAACCCTTCTAAGGTCGTCTCATTGGTCAAAGAAAAAATATCAAAAAAGCTCGCACATACTGCCTCACAGATTTCAATGGGGAAACATGTAATCCATACTATCAAGTAGCTCGGCCCAAGGTTATCAAGCCAATGGATGAGAATGACACCAGATGATTATGAGATGAGCATGATCCAAATGGGACCGACAACTACAACTCATGAAGGGGATTGCTCACATGTATCAGGAATCTTCTGCTCGCATGGTGGCAAGGAATAAAGAGTATAAGAAGAAGATTGATGAACTAAAGGAGTAGGTGCAAACTCTGTCATTCTCTGTGCAACATTTAGTTGATCCTAATGCCATGAAAATTCCCACTGAGGAAGTTGTGCCCATGTCAGTAGCTTCAATCTACAATCCATCAGGAAGAGACACTTGTTCACAATATAGGGGCAAGTGAATAATGAATGGATCAACTCAATTTCTAAAAAAGGGAAGTCAATGCTCCAAAAAGTAGTCAAACTCTTCACTTACATGTGTGCGAAAACAGATAGGACATGAAAACTCAAGGAGGACTTGGAGAAAGAAAGGGACTATTGGGAACCTTTGGGCCTAGTAGTAGATGAAATGAGCAACACTCATCACCAGGAGTTGATCAAAAGTAAGATCTTTGAAACTCCCTCAGAAGACTTGTCACGTGTATGGGTGGGGGCCTTGGCAATCAGGTTTGAGGCAATCAATTGGGCCATCACAGAGCTAGAGGAAAAAGAGGAACAAGTGCATACAAATTGTAGGATAGTGTAAATCAAAAAACTCAGAAACTTGGAGTACCTGCAATGGGTGAGGATACAACTGTTGATGAGTTGATTGGTCCATTTGAAAATACATCAAGAAAGAGGTAGACAACGCATCTTCCTTCACTAAGGATACCCTCAAATTCCTCTCAGAGATTCGTGCCTCTATTGCACTTATCGCAGAGAAACATTCATCATGGTTCGGGAAGTGCAAAGACATCAACAGTGTGGTTGATGGATGGACAAATACCTTGAGCTGCATTCACATTCCTCATGTCGACAAAGTGGAACCTGTAGCTACTCGTTTCAGCAAAGAGCTTGGAGGAACCGAGGCCTTCTCAGGAGCGCGAAGTGAAAACCAGTTAGGGAGTGAGATCAAATCCACTACATAGCGGCTCATTCTTCTGCATAATTCTCCTTCTCTCTCTTCTTCTTCCTCTTCTTTCTCTCTCTCTCTTCTCTTCTCACCCAACGCTCTCTCTCATCAATGTTATATTTTTGCATTGAGGTTTGTACTTTTTAATATAAATTTAAGTGACTTTAGAAACATAATGTAAAATTTAACTCACCTTGTTTTTATAAAAGAGACTTAAATATTTAAGTTGAATATGAACAGTCTAAAGTCACCTTAAAGTATTTGAAAAGTCACCAAGAAGATGAAGAGTTGCCTTCTCTTCTATAAATTGTAACAAGCTCCTCATTTGAGCTTCTTCTTAGACAACTTGCTTAGACTTCTTAGATATTGGAGTTGTTTTTTGTGAATTCATGAGAGAGATATCCTTGTGAAGAGAGTAAAGAGATAACAAATTTCTTCCATTTTCCCTACTCAAAAATGTCTTCTATTTCTATGTTATGTACAATTTATGCTTGAGCTTCAATAAAGGAAGAAGGAATTTTAGCCTTTTTTGACTGAGGAGTTTAGTGGTAATTTGTGCTCATTAAACGCTATTTGGTCTTGTTGCTATTACACATATTTGTTTTCTTCTAAATTCAAGTGCGTGTAGTAAAATTTCTGGTTGGTGTATACAAGTCTCTGATTTTATACTTGTAACATTAGTTTCTCTTTTCTAACTTTCTCACCCCCTTTCCCACTTTCCTCAAAAATTCCTCTCTTGCAGATATATGCAAGATTTTGCAACAGGGTCAGTGGAGTGCCCTTATTGGATCCCCGACTGAAAGACTACCAGGATAAAAAATCATTTTTTACTCACGCATGCACGTACGAAAGTTGAACTGGTTAAGAAGAGGGACTTAGACTCTTAGAGCTTTGGCAAGATAACCACCAATTTTTCCCTGACAAATTTTCTCACCAACACGCAATATGGTCCTAGAACCACATTTGTAGCAAAGTGGCAGGACCCAAAAACTTTTGTCCATGGTAATATATCAAGTTTAGATCTGCATATAAATGAGCCAGTATAAAATGACCCCAAAAATAAAACTCTCCCCGAAGAATGTCGTGAATCACTCCAATAAGACACAAAGGAAACCCAACACTAGTATTTTCAGGAAAAAATATGATGTTGATAGGAGCTAATAAAAATATAGGGACCCATCCCAACCGTTGATCCCCCACACACCTCCTAATGAATACCATCATAACCAGGCAGGGTATTTCTATCACACCAAACTCGACTATACATTGTTGAATGCGATCCTAATGACCATTATAACGTATCAAGTTACCCTGTATAGGAACTCGTAAGATCCACCACACATCCTTTAAGGTGATGCTCATATCACCGGTAGGAAGACGAAACATCTGACTCTCACTCCACCATCTCTCATCCAAGGTTGTGAGTAGGATGTTATCTAAGGTAATCTGGGGCATGTGAGCCACGTGTGATAAATTAGTCACCTCTAGTGTGGTCTCTAAGAAAATTTGGTCTTGATGTTTTAATGTTTCCTCATAGGCCAAACACCTCCTGTGTCACTCCTGCATCTCTAGTACATATAGGCGTGCCTGTAGAATTAATCAGTTCATTTATTATGATGTTATTCTTCTATTCTATCTTTTAGTTTTTCTATTCTACCATGATTTTTTTCTATTTTTTTTATCTAAATCATCTATCCCTACCATCTAGGGTTTCCTAAAACGTTAACTTTCTTTTAAAATCAATCTACGAATGATTTTTGTGCACTAGCGCTCACCTAGTCATACTAGCACACCCTATGTAGTATAGGCACACCCCACAGTGCGTCAGCTCCCCCATTTACGCATAGGCACACTTAATCTATTTTTAAAACCCTTTTGTGCATAGGTACCCTCCTTAATGCATAGGTGCATACATGCCCACGCTGTTGGAAAATTTTTGCATAGGCATCCCCTTATTGCATAGGTGCATGCACGCCCACGTCCGCTACAACATAGACATGCTCTAAGGGCTGCTTCTGCACATTCGCACACCTATATTACCCCTATCTAACCCTAATAATTTATTTTTTTACCGAAATTAAATGCTATTAATATACAAGAGTAAAAGATCAATTTTGTGTACTTGTGGGCCATCCACTAGAAGTCTTCGGTATTCTCTCATGTGGTTCACATAGTGGCTCTAGTTCTGCACCCTCACCATTTCCTCTTGTAGGTAAGAGATCAAATCAGCAGTAAAAAGGTAAGTGTGTATGGTGAATGATATTACCAAGATGGTGTATATATCCACTTTTACCCCCCCCTCCACAATGTGTTTTTCACCCTTGAGGCACCCTGGATCCATCGTGGTTCTACTAATTTCTTCTAATACTCTCTGTGATGATTATTTTTAATAAATAATTATTTTCGGGCATGTTTTACTACCTTGGGGCATGTTTTTGCTTTTCGGAAGTCTACTCTACTACTTGGGGCATATTCTTGCCTCATGTGACTTTTGGCAACATCTCATGACTGTGTCATTTCTTCTACACTATTTTCTTCCTAAAAATAAAAAAATTAAAATAGTACAAAAAATTTCAAAAATCCAAAAAATTGGTAAAAAACATTATAAATCTAAAAAAAATTCAAAAATTGGTAAACGACATGCATGGAGTTGAAGCCTGTATTGAATGCATCATCCTCAAACACCAAAATGTTTCCTATAAAACCATATTTCTGATGTTCTTTCTTATTCTTGTCTCAAACTACTTGTGGATCATCATGATCTACCTCCATTAACAAAGTTGGGCTTACTTACTATTTTGGTACTCTCGTGTAATAGTGAGTTGTCAAAGACTGTTTCATAATGCATGAATACTTTCCATGGGACTAAATTTGTCCTCCGTTAATCCCATCACATAATATCTTTTCTTGGGGCACCATTTCTAATCCTTTTCGTTACAACACAAACATTCGGGAACTACAACTTGATAACAAAAAAATTGTTACAACTATCTTAAATCTTATTTGTTTGACTATATGTTATTGTTCTTATTTCTCTTTTAGGTTATCTAGTTTACTTTCTCATATTGCATTGCATTCTGTATGTTGCATAGATTTAATAATTGTTTTACTTTATCGTACTACATTGCATAACATATGTTGCATGGAGTTATGTATTTTTAGCAATAGACAAATGTTAGTAATATAGATTTTCATGTTATTTTAAACTTTATTTTATTTTAAATAAAGGCCAATGATGTAGATCATAGGAGAAATGTGATGAAACAAAGTTTCTTATTGAATATTTGATGCATGCGCTATTCCTATTCTCCACTTTCCTATCTTTTCATTATTAATTTTTCTTCCCAACCACTTGGGGCAATAAACAATCATGTTTATTCATGTCCTATTTCCTCTATCAAGTTCAATCATATTTTCGATCGTCGATTGACTTTTTCTATCACCCTATCAACACTCAAGGGGGCATCCTTAATTCTACTAATATTTCTTCAAAAATATAGTTGTTTATGCTTATCTACTATATTTGAAGAGAAGTAACTTACTTCACCTCAAACAAGGGTAAATGTAGACACCTAAATTCCGCTTTTGCTATCTTATTGCTAAAATCATGCTAAGATCAAGAATTCAAATATTTCTAAAGCTATGATCAAGAATTCCAAGAGTTCTAAAGCTCCTAAAAATTTGAACAATTTTAAATTTCATAATTAAATGCAATTCAAGAATGCACACCAACATTTAACCATCAAGTATGGAACAACGTGCATAAAACTATGGATAGGGAACTCAAGCTCCCACATAGAAAATCTATGTTTCAAGATAAATCGTAGTCATTTGTTGAGTATGAGATCACTACGATCATTGAGATAGGAGATAATATGACTCTTGATAAGAAAACACTTGTAATCTCCCTTATCAAGGAAATTGTGAACATTGTTGTTAGATCTTATCATATAGATTGACATGTCAGTTAGGTATTGTATACACATGGATGTTCTTTCTTGTCTTTCTTTCATTTCTATGCAAGTCATCCACCATGTTCATCCCTTTGATGATAGTGTGTTTAGCGTATTTGCACACATTTTGTGACACTTAGCTCTATGATATCTGTTTGACCTTGGTCTCTTATCACCTTAGTAAATTAAAGAACGACTACACTCATAGAGATATTATCACAATTAACATATAATAAAACACGGGTAAATGTAGACACCTAAATTCCACTTTTGCTATCTTATTGCTAAAATTGCGCTAAGATCAAGAATTCAAATATATCTAAATCTATGATCAAGAATTCCAAGAATTCTAAAGCTCTTAAAAATTTGAACAATTTTAAATTTCATAATTAAATGCAATTCAAGAATGCACAACAACATAACCATCAAGTATGGAACAAAGTGCATAAAACTATGGATAGGGAACTCAAGCTCCTACATAGAAAATCTATGTTTCAAGATAAATCGCAGTCATTTGTTGAGTATGAGATCACTACGATCATCAAGATAGGAGATAATATGACTCTTGATAAGAAAACACGTGTAATCTCCCTTATCAAGGAAATTGTTAACATTTGTTGTTAGATCTTATCATATAGATTGACATTTCAATTAGGTATTGTATACACATGGATGTTCTTTCTTCTCTTTCTTTCATTTCTATGCAAGTCATCCACCATGTTCATCCTTTTGATGATAGTGTGGTTAGCATATTTACACACATTTTGCGACACTTAGCTCTATGATATCTGTTTGACCTTGGTCTCTTATCACCTTAGTAAATTAAAGAACGACTACACTCATAGAGATATTATCACAATCAACATATAATAAAATTGTTGTGAAGAAATCTTAGACATATTTTTTGACACTAGCCAGTGCCATCATTGCAATCACTTCCACATCATTCTATCAAGCCATCAAAGATTCTTAACCCCTTGTCAAACCAAGAGAGCTGAAATAAGTTTTCAGAAATTAAAAGAATCAAGTAAAATCAAAAATCAAAAGCTACAAGAAAATCTAACTTGATGTATAACTCTCTCTTGGGGTATTTCCAGTCATTTCTACTAGGGCTATGGATTCCTGACTAGTAGTAGAGAAATGCTGCGATTAGAATAAAATACATCTCCATCGAGGTTATGGACACCTGGCTGGCAGCAGTGCAATGTATGGCTCTCCTTCCACCTTCCACTCAAAACTCAAATTTGAAAGTAAATAATTCCTACACATTGGCTAGGGTGTCTTCACTTGTTGTCTATCAAATATTCCCTCCAAGAAGTAATAAATTTCCATGTGCAAACACTAGATCTCTATGAGAGAAAAGGATTAGTATGTTACGAAGTGTCTTTTTTTACCTTGTTTAGAATCTTACTCTAGTCTGTATCTTATCTCACGATTTGTGCCTTTGGATAATCACTTCTTCATTGTGAGGCTTCTAAGCTACATTCACAACATTCATGTTTTTCTTCTACTTCGTTCAGAACATCCATGTGTATAGGATTGTCTTTTTTCCATGTTCGAGACAAACGTTTTCCCTTCGTTTGATAAAAAAATATTTTACTTCTTTACTATAATGTTTTTCTTTTCCAAATTATGTTGGGGGTAGGTTTTATCTTTCCTAGCACGTCATTCACTCACGTTCATCATCATATTGAACCTATTTGTCTTGAACTTGATCTGGTTGATCCTACTTTCTAGATGCAAAGGGTTTTCCTTTAAGTATCCCCATATTATGTTGGGGGAAACTTTACATTGATCCTTCTTACACACAATGCTTGGTATTATGCTATTTCCCATTCCATATAACATTGGGGGCATCCACGATTCTTTGTTTCCTATATATAACTTCTAAAAAATGCTTAGAAAAACATCAAAAACATCCGTATAACTTGTTTAAATCCCAAAAAATCAAGATATGTTAGTTGGAAAATCCAAAACATTCATATAAGTTTTGTTGAAAAATCCAAAACAATAGAACATTATCTCAAGAAAAAGACCAAAACATTTCAAAACTATCCCAAAAAAACAAGTTAGTAGTTTGATTTCTTTAGTTTTTGGCTTGTATGGTTTTGTTTGCATTACATTTTCATATTATGTGTTCTAAATTGGATTCATTTACTTGTTTAGATTGAGTTTTACTTTAATTTTTTAGGCATTACATTGAGTTCATTTTATCTTGCATACTTGTATATAGTTGTGTTGCTTTGGTTACATTAGATTTAGGTAAGTTGTATTTTCTTATAGAATTTGTCATCACATCATACCATCATATCAAATAAACCATCTAACATCTATACATCATACATCACACATGTAAGCTAAAGCTAATCATCAATATTGTATCATAAATGGAGAAAGAGGGGTTTCACATCATCAAAATTTTGGAAATTTTTTAGTTTCATTTATGTTTTCATTGATGTTAAGATGGATTAAGTTAATGTCAAGTTATATTTATGGCAAAAGGAGTCAAATTGGTAAAGTGAGAAAAGTGAAAAGATGAAGGTTGATAGGTAGTGTTAGCTCACAAAGGATCTGGGATGACTAAGGATAAGTGCTAAGGGACTTATTCAATGTTTTTTTAAGCCACATACATGAGGAGATATCTTCCAAAGTATAAATACAACTGCAAAAAACTTGGACTAGCTGCCGAAGTCTGCAGAAAGCCGTAGAGCTCTAGAAGAAACCGAGGAAGGTAATTAAGTGTCGCAGGTAAAGGGGTGAAGAAAAGAAGAAAAATGGAGCCAAAGGATAAGTAATGAGTAAAATAGGTGAAGCTATGGATGTGAATTAAGAGCCACAGAGGTGAATTAAAATTTGTAGATAAAGAGAAAAGTCACGAAGAACTAGAGAAGCCGCCAAGGATAGAAGATAACCGTGGAAGACTATAAAAGTCATAAGTAAAAGAGATAGAGTTTCAGACATGGAAAAAAAATATGGAAAGGTAGAAATCAAGGAGGATAACTATGAGACATTAAAAAATCCACAAGAATCATTGAATATCCATGGATAACTAAAAATCATCTAAGGAAGAAGAAGTGGCACCAAACAAAAGAAAGTGTCGCGATATAAAGAAGAAAGTCAGAGGAGCTAAGAAAAGCCATGAAATAATAGAATATGGATTGGAAAAGGATCGAAGGTAATAAAATTGATTCGAACATGGAAAAGTGAGAGTTGGTTCTCCAAAATTGATGATGATACGATTTCTAGGTGATTACGGCTAGGTGCACGACTTGAAATCCACAAAGAATGAAGAAATTTACTATTCCAGCTGCCAAGATTTAATGCTTATTAACTTTATGGAAATACAGTTGCATTATCTATGTGATCTCGAGTTTCAAGGTGAAATAAAAAATTGAAGAAGGAAATGGCTTTCTCATCTCTATCACGTTGCAAGTTTTAAAAAGATGGGAAAATCTATTTTTTGCATCAGGTAATAAAGAACTTTTGGAAATTTATGGAAGGTGGTGAAATCAAGCTGAATATAGAAGGAACAATATCTGAAATTATTTGGATCGATCTAATATTCTAAACTCCTAGGTGATAGAGCAGGAAGGTACATAAAACGTAACTTGAAGTGAAGGAATGGGTCGATTGTGAATATAGTTCAAATTTGGAGCTATTTTAAAGTTTCTCAAGTAAGAAAAGAGTATTCGAGATAAGGAAGAGTGGAAATAGAAATAATATGATGTAATCAAGCTAAGAAAGAGCTACAGAAGAAAAGAGAGATGTAAGAGGAGAATAGATAGATGAAGAAAATATTCATCATATAAGAAGAGCATCATGGAAGCATATTGATTAAGTAGAGGGATTGAATAAGATGAGTAGAAAATAGTGAACATGAGAGCACAGAGAAATACAAAAACATGATCATAATCTATTGTAAAAGTAATTGATGTAGCTAGATGAGCAAAATGTATGTATAATTTAAGACTAAGTTGTATCTTAGCATTTATAGGGGGTTTTAGCCTCCTTTTGGGTTGGTGCTTACAAAATATCAGTTGTAGATTATTAAATTAGGGGTCGGTGCTCCTTGGAATTGGGTGCTTGCTAAATTTGTTGAGTGGGTTATCATAAAAATATTCGAGTAGGTGCTTAAAGTTGTGAAGTGGGTGCTTTGCAGGTTGAGTGGGTGCTCAACTAAAAATCTTGTAGGATGTGTAATATTCTTACAAGTCTTTTCTTTGTGTAAAATAAACAACATCTTTTGTGGGTTTTTATCCTGAAAGGGTTTCCCATGGTAATCTTTATGTTTTGTGTTACTGTGCATAAAATATGTTTTATTGAATGCTTTCTTATTTACATTCACGTATTGCTAAAGATTTTAAAATGGGAATTAAACTGAACAAGTTTTAATCTGCACTTATTCACCCCCCTAGTTCTTGTGATCTCTAACAATTGGTATCAGAGTAACGTCCTTATAGAAAAAGCTTAACATCTTTAAGGAGATCCTCTAATCAGGAGCATTGAAACAAATCAGTCACAAGGCATATTGTCACATTCAAGATCACCTCTCTTCACTGGTATAGATTATGTATTCTGGAGAATAAGAATGAAAACATATTTGATGTCACTTGGTTTTGATATTTGGGAATGCATTGAGAAAGGATACAATCCTCCAGCCATGCCAATCACCTCTTCAGTGGATAAAGAAGAATATGAATACAACTCTAGAGCTATGAATTCCTTATTATGTGGTCTAACTGAGATAGATTTTGTAAAATTCATGTACTACACAACAAAATAATATATTTGGACAAAAGTGCGGAGTATTTATGAAGGAGATGAAAAATTCGAGATGGAAAAGTTTCAAACCTACAAATCTTAGTTTGAGAATCTAAAAATCAAATATGGTGAGAGCATAACGCCATACGTGGAGAGAATAGATGAAGTTATTAATCTAATCAGAGGCCTAGGTGAGACACTAGAAGAATAAGCTTTACTCCAAAAGGTCTTGATATCTTTGACTAGAAAATATGATGCAAAGGTTTTAGCTATAGAGGAAGCCAAAGATATGAAGACTCTAACAATGGATGAACTATAGATAAATCTATCAGTATACGAGATAAGGACTGTTGGATCCAAGACTACCAAGAAATAAGTAGCATTCAAAGTCAATAAATAAACCCAATCCATGCAAGAAGAAGAATAATTAGATTCAAGAGATGAGTTGGATGATGAGAAGATTGAAGAAATGTTTGTAAGAAGATTGAAAAGAGGTTAAAGGAAGTATAAGGGAAAAATTCCTTTCAAATGTTTTTCATGTGTATAAGTAGGTCATTTTTCTATAAAATGTCCAAATAGAAATAAAGAATCACATCCTGAACATGAAGAGGATAACAGGAAAGAAATTGGGAATAAGAAGAAAATATCAAGAATAAGTTATTTAAAACTATAAGAGAATTCTATTCAAAATAAGAATCATGTGATTCTGATTCTAGCAACCTAGGAAGCTCTGAGGATGAACATGATGAAGATCAGTATGAATTTATTTTAATGGCCATGGATGCATCTTAAGAGTACAGATCCAAAGGGAAGAATGTAGTTGACAACTACTTATGTAGATTCTGATGAAGAATCTGAAGTGAATCTTGAGGTTGAACTAGTGCGTGCTCTTGAAGAATCTAAATTGTGTAGAAAAAATAACCAAAGGATGAGATGCACATTAAAGGATTATGAAGAAAAAATCCACATCTTTGAGGAAAGACAAAACTTGAAAGTAGAAGAGGAAACTAATGAGCTTAAAGATCTGGAAAAACAACTTGAAAAGATTTCAAACTGCTATAAATCAAAAGAGTATGAGTGCACAAAGAAAAACTCAGAATTGGAGAAACATAAAGCTGAGATGGAACAAATGAGAAACAAGCTAAAGGTGTATGAAAAACTTGAAAAGGGCTCAAATTTTTTGACTGATATACTGAATAGCCAACACGATGCAAATGACAAGTCTGGAATTGGTTTCAAATAAGAAAGTAAATAAAAGGATCCTTCAAAGAATGTAGAAAACATGATTACATCAACTGTAAGCACCTCATCCACCACAAATGGGAAATTTATCAATACCGTGAAGAGAATAACTTCTAATCCCATAATTACATATGATCTGAGGTACACACACTCCATTTATGGTTACTATTATTCATGTAATCAATTTTTACATAAAGCTGTAAAGTGTAGAAAATATTCTAGAGGCTATAGAAGAAAATTTGGCCCATCTTACACCATATTGAGTTACAATGATATCCATCACAATTATTAGAAGAATATTCATGCAATTTCAACAAAAAAACAAGATCCGCCTAATAAAAATAAGTGGGTATATATTGCAAAAAAGATGAGAACAAGAGAAAATAATCATGCTCACTAGTGCATACCGTATTTCATGTGAAAAATGAAGATAAAATATGGTATTTGGATAGTGGATGCTCAAGCCATATGACAGCTAATAAAATTAAGTTAATTTATTTTTCAAACAATGCATCAAGTTTGGTGATATTTGGTGATAACAACTCAACAAACATAGTTGGGAAAGGAACACTGAATTTAGATAATGGAAAAACCATAACTGAAAATGGTTTATACGTTGAAGGTCTTAAACACAATCTGCTGATTGTGAGTCAAATGTGTAAAAGGGGATATAATGTTATATTCCATGAAAAAGGATGTGATATTATCAATGGCATGATATGAAAGAAATCTTCAAAATCCAAGTGGACTAAGAAAAACATGTATGTTCTCAATGAGATAAACAATTAAAAATGCTTCGCAAGAAATATTGATTACAACTGGCTGTGGCATAGGAGATTGGGACATTTAAGTTTTCGAAATATGGTAAAATTGAGTGCAAAAGGTTGTGTCGGGCATATGCCAAAGATTATGAAACCCACAGATACTCTATGCAAGGATTTCATTTAAGTCAAAATAATATTCTACAACCAGACCACCGAAATTGATCCATACATACCTCTGTAGCCCAACTAGAAATGAAGGCATAAATGGTGAAGTGTAATTTATGTTTCTAATATATTTTTACACAAGAATGACATGGATAGTGTGCTTGAAGAAAAATCTAGAAACCTTAGACAAATTTAAGAAATTCAAGGCACTAGTGGAGAATGAGAAAAATAAGAAGATCAAATGCTTAAGATTAGATAGAGGTGGAGAATTCTGGTCCAATGAGTTTGATGATTTTTTTGAAGAACATGGAATTATAAGATACTTCTTAGCCATGAGGACACCTCAAAAAAATGGGGTTATTGATAGGAAGAAAAGGACTGTAAAGGAGATGGCAAGAACAATGCTAAATGAATCCAAAATCTCAAATATGTATTAGAGTGAAGTAATTTACACCACGGTTTATATTTTGAATAGATCTCAACAGAGAATAAATAGTTAAAAAACACCCTATGAGCTGTAGAAGAATAGACCAAAAAATGTAAGCACATAAGAGTATTTGGTAGTAAATTCTATATCAAATGAGATAAAGTCAATTTGGGAAAATTTGATTCCATGTGTGAAGGTATATTCCTTGGCTACTCAGTGGTTAGTGAGGCTTACAGGTGCTACAAATTAAGGTTGCAAAAGATTTTTGAAGGTAAAAATGTGAAGGTGGATGAAACACAATATGCAAAAGTCAGCACCCAACATAGAGAAAGTCATGAAAAGTAAAAAGATGTTGATGAGATGGAAAATTCACGTAAAGAAGAAGATAAAGAGGAGGAAAGGCCAGACACTAAGGCACCATCCAGGAAAGTTGAAAAGGACCATCCTTCTAATCAGATCATTAGAAAAGAATATGGCATCATTCTCAGAAGAAGAAAGCTAGGAGAGCAGAAGAACCATGAATACATAACGCTCCTATCAATGATAGAACCCAAGAGTGTTGCAAAAGCAAGCAAAGATCAGAAATGGGTAGATGTCATGAATGAAGAGCTGGATCATATTGAAAATAATGAGACATGGGAATTGGTACCCAAACCATGGAATAGAATGTGATTGGCACCAAATAGTTATTTAGGAATAAACTAAATGAGAAAGGAGAAGCAACAAGAAACAAGGAAAGTCTAGTATGTAACGGATACATGCAAATGGAAGGAATTGATTTTGATGAGATATTTGCATGTGTGGAAAGAATGGAAGAAATAATACTATTCCTATATTATGCACAAAAATATTAGATTGTTTCAAATGGATGTGAAGTTATCCTTCCTCAATGGTTGTATGAATGAAGAGGTATACATTAGAAAAGCTAGTGGATTTTTGCTAACTAAAAATAAAGAATATGTGTGCAGGTTGAAGAAAGACTTGTATTGATTAAAACAAGCTCCCAAATATTGGTACAATAGATTGGATTCATACCTCATTTACCAAGGGTTAATAAAAGGTGTTACAGACAACAATCTCTACATAAAGGAAGAAGGAGAACATCTAATCATTGTAATAGTTTATGTGGATGACATCATATTTTAAGGAGAATATGATAAGATGACATATGAGTTTTCTGACATGATGAAAGAAGAGTTAAATATGTCAATGCTTGGAGATCTTTCATTCTTTCTAGGTTTACAAATCAGTCAAATAGATTAAGGTATATTCATATCCCAAACTAAGTATATCAAGGAGATTCTGAAAAAATTTAGAATGGAAGAATGCAGACCAATTGGTACACCAATGGAAGTTGGATGCAAGCTGAGTAGAGATGTTGAATCACCTAAGGTAGAAAAAACATTGTACAGATCCATGATAGGAAGTATACTTTACTCCATAGCATCAAGACCTGATATCATGTAGGCGGTAGGACTAGTTAGAAGATTTCAAGAAGATCCAAGGGAAACACACTTCAAGGGGGTCACGAGAATCCTGAGATATCTAATGGGAAAAATTGACTATGGATTGTGGTACCCCAAAAGTAATGAATTCAACATCAAAGAATATACAGATGTTGATTGGGTAGGTAGTGTTGATGATAGGAAGAGTACAAGTAGCAGATCATTCTTTGTTGGAAATTGTCTAGTATCCTGGCTTAGCAAGAAATAATTATAAGTGGATCTCTCAACATGTGAAGCATAGTATATAGTTTCCACAATTTGTTGCACTCAGGTTTTGTGGATAAATAAAACATTGGATCACTACAAGGTAAAATCTGAAAGTCCTATTCCTTTGTTGTGTGATAGTACAAGTGCAATAAGTATCTCCAAGAACCCAGTGTTCCACTCAAAGACCAAGAATATACCTATAAGATATCATTTCTTATGGGAAAAAGTGAATGATAGTAAGATAAGTCTAGAATATGTGAGCACTAAAGAATAAATTACAAATATAATGACCAAGACACTACCAAAAGCAACATTTGAACACATAAGGAATGAATTGGGGGTCATTCCTAATCCCACCAACAACGATAGGGTGTGTAGAAAAAGCAAGGGAGAATTATCAGGTAATATCAGCTCCGAAACAACCAAAGAAAAGGGAAGCTAGTGTACAAGCTAAAATTTATCAAATCATGCATCAACTCAAGGGGATATTTGTTGCAGACACATCAGACTAGATGTATGAGAAGTATAAGCCTAGGGAGGCTTCTTAAGGTAAGAACACTATTTATCGAGCTAACCAACATATTTAGCTACATGCAGACCAGTTGACCCTTGTCATTATTGTCAAAGGGGGAGAAAATATGAAGTCATAAACTAACTTCTCACAACATCAAATGGGGAGAGTAACTAATATCGTAAATCATACAGTCAAAGGGGGAAACCAGTTATATAACAACCAAAAGGAAGAAGACTGGATGTTACTAGAAACCAAGTATGAAAAATATTTTGCCATAAAAGTTAAAGGTTTTTGATGTAGGTATGTTAATGTGTTGCCATAAATGAAAAAGGGGGAGATTGTTTGACCTTTTTTAGTATCATTTATGTTTTCATTGATGTCAAAACGGATTAAGTTAATGTCAAGTTATATTGATGGAAAAATGAGTCAAATTGGTAAAGTGAGAAAACTAAAAAGATGAAGGTTGATTGACAGTTTCAGCTCACAGAGGCTTCAGGATGACTAAGGATAGGTGCTAAGAGATTTAGTCTATGTTTTTGCAAGCCACATATATGAGGAGATATTTACCAAAGTCTAGGGATAGCCACCAAAAACTGAGAGTATCCGCCGAAGTCTATAGAAAGCCGCAGAGATCTAAAAGAAATCATGGAAGGTAATTAAGTGCCACGGGTAAAGGGGTGAAGCTGTGAAGAAAAATGGATCCAAAGAACAAGTTGTAAGCAAGATAGGTGAAGCCGCATATGTGAAGTAAGAGCTGTGGAGGTGAAGGTAAAGTTATGGATAAAGATAAAAGCAACGAAGAACTAGGGAAGCCGCTAATGATAGAAGATAGCCGGAAAAGACTACAAAATCCCTAATTAAAAGAGATAGAGTCGTGGACATGGAAAAAAGTTACGGAAAGGAAACAAACAAGGTAGATAACTATGAGATATTTTAAAATCCATGAGAAGCATAGAATATTTGTGGATAACTAAACATCGGCCAAGGAAGAAGAAGTGTTGCCGAATAAAAGTAAGTGTTGCAATTCAAAGAAGAAAGTCATGTGAGCTAAGAAAATATGCAAACTACTAGAATATGGATTGGAGAAGGATCAAAGGCAATCAAATTGATTCGAACATGGAAAATTTAGATTTGGTTCTCCAAAATCAATGATGATATGATTGACAGTTTATTGTGACTAGGTGCACGACTTGAAATCTAGAAAGAATGAAGAAATATATTGTTCCATCTTCCAACATTTATTGCTTATTGACTTTGTGGAAATATAGTTACATTCTCTATGTGATCCCGAGTCTTAAGGTGAAATAAAATATTGAAAAATAAAATGGCTTGCTCATCTCGATCACATTCCAAATTGTAAAAAGATGGGAAAATCTATTTTTGGCGTTGACCAATAAAGAGCTTTTGGAAATGCATGGAAAGTGGTGTAATCAAGCCGAATACAAAAGGAACAATATCTTAAATTAGCTGGATGCATTCAATAGTCCAAATTCTCACATGAAGAAGTAGGAAGGTGCACGAAACACAACTCGATGTGAAGGAATGGGTCGACTGTGAATATAGTTCGAACTTGGAGCTATTTTCAAGTTTATCAAGTAAGAAAAGAGTATTCAAACTAATGAAGAGTGACAGATGAAATAATACAATGAAATCAAGCTAAGAAAGAGCTAAAAAATAAAAGAGAGAAGAAAGATGAGAGAAAATTGATGCAGCAAATATTCATCAGATGATAAGAGGATCAGGGTGGAATATTGATTAAGTAGTGGGATTGAATTAGATGAGCAGAAGAGAGTGAAAAGGAGAGCACAAACAAATACATAAAGGTGATCATAATCTATTGTGAAAGAAATTCATGTAACTATATGATCAAAATGTATATGTAATTTAAGACTAATTTTTATCTTAGCATTTACATGGGGTTGTAGCCTCTTTTTGGGTTGATGTCTATAAAATATCAGTTATAGTTGATTAAATTAGGGGTTGGTGCTTCTTGTAAG
Source organism: Taxus chinensis (assembly GCA_019776745.2). Lineage (NCBI taxonomy): Eukaryota > Viridiplantae > Streptophyta > Pinopsida > Cupressales > Taxaceae > Taxus > Taxus chinensis. The sequence continues at coordinate 291,882,722 of CM034155.1, read as the reverse complement.
TGGGTGCTTGCTAATTTTTTTGAGTGCATTCTCAACAAAAATTTTGAGTAGGTTTTTGAAGATGTGAAGTGGGTGCTTCATAGGTTGAGTGGGTGCTCAAATGAAAATCTTGTAGGATGTGTAATATTCTTGCAATTCCTTGCTTTGTGTAATATAAGAAACAATTTTGGTGTGTTTTTATCCCAAAATGTTTTACCAGGGTAATATCTGTGTTTAGTGTTACTGTGCATAACATATGTTTTATTGAATGCTTACTGATTTACATTCACACATTGCTAAAGAGTTTAAAACGTGAATTAAATTGAAAAAAATTAATCTACAGTGATTCACCCCCCTCTCTCAATGCTTGTGATCTCTAACACAAAATATATCCCCCCACATTAATATCAAAAATCAAAAACATGTTTTACTGAAAGTATCTGATCAACATGCAATATTTCATCAGCTAAGGCTATCTCATAATCTAAAAAACATATGATACAAACATAAATATACAAATTAAGCATGATATCTCATGAACGCAATGTATATATTGGTAATCCATCAATCATCATACATCGTCACAAATATAAATGTCCATGTACAAAATAATATGTCTCAAAAGTACATCCGATACAATGAGTCATCATGGGCATTTATACAAAAAATGTGCCTTCATCAAGAGGCATAGTAAAAACAATAAATATCATACATCTATAAAAAAAATGTTCCTTCATGATGAGACATGATAAAAAATAGTACATATACATCCGTAAGAAGGTATGCCTTCATATTGAGGTGATACACCAAAATAATACATCTGGTACATCAATAATGGATTCAGACATGACTTGAGCCCTCTTCGGGATTTCCTATTCTAGGGCCCTATGGAAAAGCTGATAATGTGATGGTCTTGTAGATCCCGCTACACTTTGCTACACTATAGGATGTTGAACTGATTTGGTTGATTGTGAAATCCTCTGAGACCTAGATCTAGACATGTTAACATATAACTGATCGAAAGGAGTGATCATTTGTCCCTTTGGGACAACCTAGTGGTATGTGACCTTGTAATCAAAGGCCTCACCACTAGCTCTCATCACTTCTCCTAGCATATCCTACATCCTAGATGCTAAACAGGCCCACAGTAGAGCATCATGCTCTCTTGTCACTTTGGATATATCTTCCTAAAATTGTGTATGCTATGCCACCCACAAAACCATCTCGGCCACTAGAGGATCCCTCTCTTTATGTAGTTTTAACCTCTTAGCAATCACCTGATCCTACTCAGTCATAGTCTACACTCTCTTGGTCTTTGCTTGATATCACTCTATAATGAGATGATACCTCTCTACTATCACTTGATCGCGCTCTAACCTGAGTTGATCTCTCTCGGTAGTAACCTAAAGTTATAGGGCTACAACCTACTGTAACTTTTTTTGTAAGGCATCCACATTCCCACCAACCTTTACATCCTCCTTCATATCCTCTCCACCCCTGCCATCTCCTCTACCTCCTAGTGGATTGTATGGCGGACTCAAGTGAGGGGGTGATAGAGGTTCCTACAAGGGTGCCTATAATGGAACCTAAAGGGGCATATGTGGTTCTAATACATGTTTCCATACCACTACCTATTGATGTACTAAAACCTACCTCTAGATGAGCATGTACTATGTTGGTACCCCTATTTGCATTCCTCCCTGTGGATCTTCCTGTGTTTGTGCCTATGCCCTAGGATCTAGGCCATGTAACCCATGTGGTGTTTTAACCAATACCTCATGTGGTATGGTCAATATCTAAGGAAACATTGTAGCATACCACCCTACATAATCTGGGTTCATCCATGGATCCACTATCTATGCTTGTTGTACCCAAGGCTTGAGAGCCACCTGTAAAAAACTGGTACGAGCTTGTCCCAACCTGATCTGAGGCCCCATGTAGAAGACCTCTCTAGATGTTCTTGTATACCATATCTCATCTCTAGTAATCCTCTGGATGAGACCAAATTTCCACTAGAACTGGTCCACTCTATACCACTCCATGATGTGACTCCTACTCTCAAGGATTAAATGATCAACTATTGTTGTGTAAAGCTCAAAATTATCCTTAGGCCACTGATATAACCTATAGGGATTCCATGTGATCATGATAGGTTTTACCTCATCCAACACTCTCCTGTAATAGTCTGAATCCCCCATGTGACTTTTAACAATTTTTCCCCTTGGGAAAAATTAGCCAACATGAACCACATGCATTCAATGGGGACCATGTTTGGCAAGAACAACTAAATAAAGGAAATCATAATGGGACTATAAATCCCTTGCACATAGTTCTCGTAATGCTTTTGGCATGATTAAAGTCTAAAACATTCAGAGAATAGATCCCCAGGGTAAAAATTTGAATTTTGTAGCCATAAAGGCCTACCAAGCTAGGGAGGAGATCGGAAAGTTTCTCGGTGACCAACTCGCCAAATTGGATCCATATTAAGTGGATGAGTTAAAGGATAAATCACTTAGTAGCTCGGTGAGCTAGAAAAAAGATGTGGAATACTAGCATGAGGGAGCTTGCTGGTGGCAAACTGTGGAAAAGTAGCACAACAGGTTCATTACATGAGCTCACAAAACTAGCTCAGGATGGGGAAATCAGGCATGGCCAAGAAGGCATTAATATGTAATAGACCAAGCTCACAGTTCAGATCCATGTGGCTCAATATATAATGCATAAGAATAGTGCAACATCTCACAAATGGAGCTCGCAAGAATAGGGATGCACGAATGAGCTCAAAGGGCATTAAGAATGACATTGTAAAAGGTGTGGCACAAGAGAAAGAGAGCCAAGAAGGGCTTGAAAGGATGAGCCGATGTAGAACTAGAGCTCAAGAATCATCACTGAGGCATGATGTAGGTCACAAGTTGACACAAAGAGGAAGACATAAAAGAATCAAGCCATCGATGGCATCTGTAGGTAATGAGAATGAAGATTCAATCATGGAAAATATTTTTAGGAGAAGGACGAGCTTGACTCGCTGGAAATACATGAAGGCCTAAGATCAGGTGATGTAAAAAGAAAACCACAGGCCAAAAAGGACCAAACATGACAAGGATTCAAGAAAATTGAATGAACTCAATGAAAAGTAAATGGAACTCGGCTTAAGCGTGAGGAGAGAAATAAAAAGGAGAGCTCGCCACATAGACACAACTCAATGTGGGAATGGTAAGAACCAGATGGTGAGGCATGGCGTGAAGTATTGAGAGATGGTGAGGCGTTTGCTTAACTATTGAGACAGATGGTCACGATACCTATAGATGGAGATTTGTCGGTTTGGGACCGATTCCAAGAGACTTAGTGGCATGAAATTATTGGTGAGAGATCAATATCGATCGAGGATCAAAATGTAGGCACAACGAGTGGCTTAGCATTGGAATCAAAGAAGGAAAAGGCTCAGCGTGATGTACAGTATACTAATTTGCAAGGATCGATGAACCATGGAATGTTGAAATTGAAACATAATCCCTCCTGAGTTAATTGTGTTACTCGCAGGGAGATTGAATAGAGATAGGACTGAAGGTGGAGGAGCTTTCGGGAGCTCAGGTGGTGAGCTATGGTTGTAGAGGATCGGAAAGTTGTAGGAATAGAGATCACTAAGGTGACCATAGGCTCGACCAAGAGAATGAGGAGCCCAGTAGGAGAAAACATGTTTTATGTTGATTTTGGCCCAGTGATGCATCGTGGGAGGTGATGTATCAGTCTCATAGAGAGCTCAACAAAATGGTGGATCGAGCTCATAGAAGTGAAGTAATTCAGGTTCAAATCAAGCAAGAAATTCGTAGGAAAGTGAGATGAGAGGGGAAACTTACTTGATCTTGGTGTGATAAAGAGATGGGGTTCGGAAGAAGATAGCTTAGCTCATCTTAGGGAAGATGGAAGGCCCAAAAACCTGAATTCTCTAGACTTTTGAGACTCGATGATTCATATGTATCGCTAAATTAAATGGAAAACAACTAAGATCACCCTCAAAAGCCTGAACCCTAAAAGGAGGTGGGTGATATGGCACAATGCAGTACTTTTAAGAGTCAACACAATTTTGGGGTCAATGCGGGAAGATATTCAGAGGTTAGTGATCTCACAATCCAAAACTGCCAAGTTGGGAGGTTCTGAAGGGTAGGAATATCAAATTTTCAAGTTTCAGACTTCGAGATTGGATGAGTTCACGGGTTAATGCATGTAATGTTAAAAATCCCTCCAATGTACAAAGTAGTGTGGTGCAAATATGGGAACATGAAGGCCGCTCAATAAAAATGAGGTAAGTGTCAAGATTACCATGGAAGGATCACCACGTGAAAGGAAATGTTCCAAACCACCTATGGAGGCTTCGATGTGGGAAAACATTGCAAATTCCACTGTAATCAGGGGAGTCACACTACAAAGATAGCTAAAAAATAAAATAGAACTTAGTGGTCGGTGGAGATAAAAAATATAAGGAACTTCATTAAATTCTTTGGGAAGGAAGGGTGAGCTTATTTTGGAAGGAGCACATGGATATTGAACAAGGATCTCAAAAACAGGTAAAGGGAGCTCGATGATAAGGGAATGGTAGGTGGAAAACAATGAAAACGCTAACACTTTGGAGGTAGCGAGCCATTTTCTATGACCTAGGAGTTGTAACAAAAATATCTCAATGTAGAGCTCATCGAGTAGGTCAATGAGATATTCAGCGAGCTAGGATATCAACTCACCCATGAAAGAATTCCCAATTTCACACAAGACCCCTTCTTACTCAAACGGGTATATTTTGAGCTCTGTAGCTCGAAATCTTACAAAATTGTAGTCATTGAAAATATGAGAGAGAGAGAGAGAGAGAGAGAGAGAGAGAGAGAGATTTGAAGTGGAAGCATAATGGAGTTGCAAAAAATGGATTTTTGGAGGTTGTTTAAATCATAAAATTACAAACCCTCAAACCCCGAAATGCCATAACTTGGGCCAGGAATGTTCGTTTCTTGCAAAAGACCTGTCATTGGAATCATGGGAGTGAGCTCTACAACATAAATACATTAGATTTCAGTATTTTTGAAGTTATAGACCTCCAAAATTTGGGAACAATAAACAGTGTCCATGAGTAGGTGAAGACCATTAATGGAGATAGGTGAAACAATAGGGCCATCATGAAGCTATAGGAGCTAGACTAGACCAGGAGATGCAATCATAGTAGTTTTATTCATAAAAACGACAACCTCATTAATGGAACATAGATTTTGAGGATCAAAAGGCACTCATTAAAGGATTAAATAATGTTTTTTTTTGAGGATTTTGGGGCAAATCTGGGATTCTCTTCTCTCTCTCCTCATTGAAAAATCTTCCACTATAAATTGTAATGAGGGCCATAGTAAGGCTGGATTTTCTACCTATAGCCTTCCCTTATTTTATTGTCTATAAGAAAATTTGTGGAGCTCAAGATTCCAATTGAATTGTAATGCAATCTTATGCCTCTTGGATTATTTTAATACACTGTATCAACTTGTGAATCAATAAAACAAACATGTGGATTGTTCTAAACCCTCTTTTGTGTTGTTGTCTTCTACCTAATCTGTTATTACTGTTTAATGTTATCTATGCGTGTTATGGTTGTTATTGCATATTATAACGGATTTTGTTTAATGGTTAATGGATTTGTGATAATTAATTTATCATTGTTGGGTATTCATCCTCTTTAACCTTGCTTATTTTAATTTCCAGGTAAAGGTAGATATTCAACATTCCTTATTGGTGCATCACATCCAGTAGATTAAATTTACCTTTCTTGCATTCTCCTCTTCCCTGTCTCCTTGACAAATTTTAGAGTAGGATTTAGATTATTTCTCTGCAAATTGGTGAGTAGTTGTAGATTTAGGAATAGGAAACCAAAATTTCTCCAGAGAGCTTTCCCAATTGAAAAGTCCCATACTTTGGGAATAGCTCCATGTTATGCAATCACACAGACAATTTTAATCCATCGAATTGAAAGCAATCAAGGGTGATGTCATTTCGCATGAATAGTTTTGGCATGCCCAGTTGGACAAGAATTCTCTTCCATAAACTTTGAAAGTATTTTCAAGAAATTTGGATTCCAAACTTAGAAGATATTTAATTTTAGACCTTTTAGGTTAGAGGTAGAGTTCTAAAATAAGATTTCAAGGGTTTTTCATGAGAAAAGGAAGTTCAAATTTCACCACTTGATAGATCGGGACATAAGCTTCAAAAATATATCTTTGGTTTTTTGAAATTTTGAATTCTGAAATTTTGGGGCTTTTTCCATTTTGGGATTTCGAACATTCTAAAATTTCAAGATTTCAGGGTTTCGAGTTTTTGGATTCTATTAATTTTGGATATTTTGAATTTCAAAGTTTAGAAGTCTGTTGCTTTCGGATTTCAAGGTTTCTCTCTTTTAAAATTATTGGGGGTTTTCATTTTCGGGGATCTTGGCATTTCGGGATTTCAGGACAGTCAGTTCAGAGAAAATTTTAACCTCTAAAATATAAAACGTACATGTCCTTCACATTTTTAATTCTCATCCTGTCAAGTTTGGTGTGTGAATTAGTAAAATATAGCATTTTGAGGCTCATTTTATAACGTATTTGACAAATTTTAAAGGCATAAGAACTTAGTGGTGGTGTAGAAACACAGGTTGTTGAAGTATATGAGAAGGATACAAACTCATTCACAAGCAAGAGAGAAAGGTAATTTCCAATAGTTACAATTATCTCCATGTAGAGGTACAAGAGGGAAAATACCACAACAATCACCATCTCCTCCAAGTAGAGCATTATCTACACCTCCTGCCAACAGACCTTTCTTTCAAACAAACAAGATTCTTCAGCCAATCGGAATGGCACATTGGCAACCCCTATAAGGGCCACCAAATCCATTTGTAAACTTCACAACAAGTAATCATCTTTCCCTAAATGCTCAAAATCTAATTCTAGTTACAACACTAAAAAAAATCCCCTATTTTACGAGAGAAAATCATACAAGCCCGGTCAATCACATCCAAGACATTGCCAATGTCTACACATATCATGGGATTACTGAAATGGATGTTTTGGTCGAGTTAATGGCATCCTCCTTCAAGGGTAAATACTTTCATTGGTTCAAGAGTCTAACAGATAGGTCTATCCTGAATTGGGACCATTTTTGCATGGCTCTGTATAATCAATTCAAAGAAAGGGAAGATAATTTGTCTTTATTGGAATAATTGATGACAATCAATAGGGCTCCAAATGAGCAAATGGTGGACTTCAACTTCCAGTTCTAAAAGACATGGGATAAAATCCCACTAGCTGTGAGACCAACTACTCAAGGTGTGTTCCACTATTTCCTAAAGGCTTTGAATTAATACATAACAATGATGATACAATCAATGGGAGGAATGAAGCTTCTAGGGACCTATGACATAGCAAATAGGGAAGAAAACTACTTGATCTAAGTAGGCAAGCTTGCACTGAGGACATTAATGCTTCTCTATCCAAAAATGGGAACTACTATAACAATTCAATTACCTGAATTAAGTCCTATTCTGGCCCCTAGGAATCAAAGAAACAATGAAGCTTCAAATTTTTCAAAGGTTTCTAAAGAGCTCTAGGAGGTTATGAAACAATTGCAAAACCTATGGAATGAGCTAGTCACTATTAAGAGGAAGCAAGCTTAGATTTCTTGGCCTTATCAACCTTAGCCTTAGCCTAATAGGCCTCCTTTTCAGTCAAACAGGCCACCCATTCAAGATAGAAAATAGAATCAGAACAAAGGATATCCTCAAGCTTTCAAGTAATTCCGACCCTATGATCCAAATGTAGCATCAACATCAAGAGCCCTAGTTCCAACTCAAAATAACATGGCTCAGAAATATGAATGGTGTTACCCTTACAATCTACCTCACAATCAATCAACATGCTTCAATTATGTGCTAAATAAATACTTGATGGTTCAAATATTTGGTGTGTCTCAAGAGCCAAGTGAGGAAGAAAATCAGTAGCAATAAATTCAATAAGAGACCCCTAAGACATAAACCACCTTGGTAAATTGGCAGGTGGAAAATTTTTGTGGAATCAATCAACCTCAATTCTAAGGTGTAGCTATTAATACAAGGTTGAAGAAGAGGATCATAGAGGAAGGATAGTCATCTAATCTTATTGTTTCTCAACCTGCTTCCACACCACAAGTAGTTAATAAAACAAGTGTAGATCCAAACATGCAAAATAAACCTAAGGCACCCATCAAAATAGAAAAAAATCCATATCATGTGTAGGAGAAAGTAGTGCCTGGAAAAATACAACACAAGGATGACCCATATCCTTTCAAAATCATTGATCAAATGAAGAAACTGTATGTGAACATTTCCATGTGGGAATCACTAACAATTAGAGGGAAAAGAGATTTTTTACAAGCCACGATGGAAAGTTAGTTTGCATCAAAATAGATACCTAGGGATCAAGAAAATGTCCTTATTAATGCAGTGCAGTAAGATGGGGGTCAACCAAGAAGGAATTTGAAACCTCCATCCTTCTATGTATTATTTATCATTGAAGATAAGCTCATACACAATTACATGATCGACCCCGGGGAAAGTAGCTCAGTCATTCCAAAGAAGATAGTTGGCCAGTTAGGAATTAATTGTGAACCATTCCTGAGAGGATTGGTACAACTAGATGTGATAACAATGGGAACAATTGGAGTCATCACGGGGTTAAGCATAACATTGCACGCATGTCCCAATTTCACCATTCTACAGGATGTGTCTGTGATTGGCTTACCTCCACTCTTTGCATTATGCATGCCAAGGAATTTCACCACCAAAATTGGTGGATATCTATCTACAGACTATTCAAACCTACTTTTTAGAAGGATATATGGAGCTAAGGTAACAATTAGGTCAGAACTAATTTCCAACTTTTACATCGAGCCACATGTACCAAGTTCCATCAATGTAAATTGCTTGACCGTTGATCAAGAAGACTGCCCAAGTACTCCAAAATAAAGAACTAAGATCCGTAGCATTCCATATTCGACACTAGATGAGTGGGTGATAAATTTCCATGCGTTTGACCCATATAAGGAAATGGAAGAAGTTGAATCAATAGTATACTATGTACATGAAGTTAATTATCCCATTCCTAGCCTCACTAAGACGAAAAATAAGGATGACAATGAAGTATGGAAAATTTTATTTGACGGTTCAAGAAGCAGGTAAGGAGTAGGAAGAGATGCAATGTTGGTGTCTCCATAGAATATCAGGTTTTATTCAGCTTTTAGATTCCATTTCACATGTTCAAACAACACAACCGAGTACGAATCCTTATTTCATGGAATTTACTGGGCTAGGAAAAGAGGTATAAAGAAATTTTCGGTGTTTGGGGATAGCGAGAAAATTATTAACTAGGTTATAGGACACCATGCTAAAAATAATAATCTCCTCAAGAGTTATAAAAATAGGATATCGAACCAAATTGAGGATTTTGAAGCATTCAATATTGATTCCATACCCTGGAAAAGAAATGGAGTTGTGGACAGGCTTGAAGCGGTTGGAGAAACCTTTGATGTGGTGGATAGTATAAGAAGAGATAAAACAAAACCCCATATCCATGTAGTTGTAAGACCACCAGTCCCTGATAACAACACAAGATGACAGGTGTTTGATAATGATCAAAAGATCATTAATTTCTTGTGAGAAGAAGCATAATTCTTAGCTAGGAATGAAAAGAGACTAGAAACTGAGTACGGGGATCAGGTACTATAACTATGTACAAAAAAACTCCCAAAAGGCTTGGTAACATTGGAGTCCACATTCAATCAAAATTATCAATTCCAGAAGGAAAAATGCAACATACAGGTAAAAGGAAAGGATTCAGAACCAGTTGAAGTAGGAAAAGGCCAAAAAATCCAAGTCAGTAAGGTGGCCATTGAACAAGAGAGATATAAATTTATAAAAAAATTTCAAGATTTTCTAGATGTTTTTTCCTGGAGCTATGAAGATGTCCAAGGATTCAATCCAAAGTTAACTAAGCATACCATCGAACTGGATCTAGAAACTAAGCCTATCAGGTAAAAGGACAAACCAGTTAACCCACACATTGAGCCTCTCATGAAGAAAGAGCTAAACAAGTTATTAGAGGTGAGTATTATAATTCCAATCAAGCATTCAATCTCAGTTGCAAACATGGTGTTAGTCAGGAAAAGGGAAGGGGAAATCTGATTATGCATAGACTTTCAAGACCTGAATAGGGCATCTCTCAAATATCATCATCCAATCCCTTTAATGGATAAGATCCTACAGGTGGTAGCTAGCTAGGATAGATTCTCTCTCCTAGATGGGTTCATTCAAGGTATAATTAAATAATGGTAAAAGAGGGATACCTGTTCAAGATAACCCTCACTACAAAATGGGGTACCTATGCCTATCAAAATATGTCATTTAGGTTATCAAATGTCAGAGATACTTTCCTGAGGGATATGAACATGGAATTTAAGGGATTGATAAATAAATTAGTCCTTGTATACCTGCTGGTCCGTAAATCTGTCGGTTAGGTAGGTCATGGGGAAACAGGGCAATAATGTGTAGGGCATAGCCCCTCTTTGAGACAACAAAGCGAAACTGTTTTATTGCTAATCTATCAAGCAGGAATTTGTGTAAATCTACACTATTCTAACTTCAAGGGGTTTGGGATCTCATCCCAGTAGAGGTAGTTCCAGCTACATACAGAAAGGTAAGAGGGAAGGAACGGAAGAGGGTAGATCTTAAAGAAGAAATGAAATGAATTCCAAGACAGAAATGTTAGAAGGTTTATGCTTTGAGCCGGTAGTAAATGGAGCCAAAATTACTTGCATAAACAATTAAATCAATAATGATGAACATATGACAAGAGTAGGAATGAATCTTATAGAATAAATAATAGATCTAACTTAAGAAAGATATGATGCAAATAACATGCACATTAAGCACAAAGTCTGAATATGTATATTAATATTTCTTTAGTTGTAAGGAAACACAAAGTCTTTCTCTCCTAACTTCTCTTTTCATACAAACAATGTTCCCCAGAACACAACAAGTATTCTAGTATTTATAGAAGGAGAGGAGGAAAGAAGACAAAAGCAAACCCACTACTTACAAAAATATATTACAAGATATTTACAAAAGATCTATAAAATATCTAAAAGTCAACAGTTGACTTGGGCAAGTTTTTGGATGGCAACATCCCATGGTACGACATGGATGAGGTCGTTGTGTATGCCAACATAATTTTTAAAATATTTGTCAAAAGCGATCAATGCATTTTAGAAAGGAGAAATTACTCCTCATCATCCCTCTGCTCAAACTTGGTGTCTTTCTTTTGATCAGAAGAGTTGATGTGACACTGCGCTTGATATTATACAAACTTGTTTATCATTGCTTGAAGTTGATCATGGTTGGGACCATTAAAATGGTCGCGAATGACTTCTCAGGTTTCTTTCTCATTCTTGAGATTATCAGGTAACTCGGTGAAATTTTCACGTGCATTGATTAAAAAGCCAATGAAATTGTGGCAGGCCAAGAGGTTATTGATTGAATCTCGGTTGAAAGTGACCTCTGATGCCAAACCTTGAGTGAGGATAGCCTTGAAATGTTGGAATGTATCATCTACTTCGCTCAAGTTATATGATTCACTGAGCATCCCTGGAGCCATTTTTATAACTGTCTGCTCCATATTATATCGTGCTTCTAGGGCTTCATCTTTGACTTTATCTATTCTCTCCAGGATATATTCCATCTGATCAACCTGGTAATCTAGTGCAGTGAGAGCCATATTATGTACACCTGGGTGATTGATAACGTCGACCTTCAATAGGTCATTAGCTGAGAATTTAATCATTTCTTTGAAGGTTTCTTACTGCAACTTGGTGTTATCCAACTCTTCGGATAGGGCGCTTGCTAATGCTTGTAGCTCCTTATTTGTTTGAGTTATATCCTGATAGAGCAATGTAAAATTCCCAAGCACTTCCTCACCATATCTGAGGATCCACTTGATCTAGGCTGATACTGTTGTTCCTTGTTCACCAATCTTAACATATTCATTTATTTTCCCCTAACTGGGAACTTGAATAGGTTCAACGGCAGTCACAGGAGGAGCGTTTCCCATTTTCTGCAATGCTTGTAGGAGATGTTTGTTTTGTTCTTTTAGTATCCTTTTTTCCTTTTTTACCTCTTAGAGCTTCTTGCAGAGAGCATCTATGGTAGACAAGGCTTCCCCTTGCAGGATTTCAAATGAGGTCCCCATTGTGACTTGAGTCACCATGAAGTCTGTGGGAGACAGATCTTCTTTTCTCTTGGTGGGATTTAGGAAAGATATCTCCATGACTCTTTCTCCAAAGTGCCTCTATAAAAACAAGTAATCACTTTCTGCTTCTTAGTTCCCTTCTTCGGAATAACGGAGAAATCCATGGCCGCAATGGGAACTTTCCTCTTATGCTGGCTCAGATGGTCAGAAATCCAACCAGGACTTATGGGAGTGGGAGTGGAAGAAGAACAAGAAATGGGAGTGAGAGGGGGAGAAATTGTAGAGGCCTTAGGGAAGTGTGTTGAAATGCTCAGTGGTGGCATTGACAGGGAGTCCAACGCACCGATGCTTATGGGGCCTGGAGTTACTAACAAAGAAGAGAAGGATGTGGAAACAAAAGGGATCTTCATCAGGATTGAGGAAATATTGGGTGATAGATCCGCGAGAGAGGAGAAAATGGAAGAGGTGGGAGATGGAAAGGAGGAAGGGAGAGGAGAAGACACATCCATAGGAACAAGAGCTTGAATGGTAGGAGGACAAGGAGTGGAAGAAGGAACATCGGGTACCTCAGTAGTTGCAGTTGTGATAGCATCTCGGGTGGATGTATCCATTGAAACATGTATGGTTTCTTCATTCCCTGGAGACACCAGGTCGATTACTTACTTCTCAGAAGTAGAAGGAAGGCCTTCAGAAGTTTCTTATTGTCTATTTGGCTCTCCCACTTTGTCTTTTCCTTTTCCTTTTGGCACATGGTCTGGCCTTGGAGGTGCACTACCTGAAGGAGAAGTAGTGAAGTCAACTCTGAGGTATATAAGGCCATTCTGATTAGACCAATGTTTAGTGCGCTGCAATGTGGGTTTAACCCTTTCTTGAATGGTCTTTAGTGCTTTAGCTCTGTCGATCTCTATGAATGGCCAGTTGTCCCCATCTGTGTCAATGTAAACTTGATCAATTTCTTTATCAGTCTCTTTGAATTTCTTTGGGACAATGATAATGCCCTAGTGGATGATCTCCTCCAGAGCTAACCCAGAGTGATCCTTCCACCTAATGTCTATCTCATGGGTTAGGTCTATCCAAATGTCCTCAATCTCAGGAACATGGATGGGATTAATTTTTTCCTTCAAGAGGTAACCCTGACAGTCAAAGGTTGGCCTTGCTGGGAAGTTGTGCTTTAAATTCAACAACTCTAGCTCAAGATAGATCTCCCATGCTTTAGCAAGTGTAGGACAAGTGTGTCGGCCAACTGTAAGGGGGAATGGAGTTCCTCCTTTCTTTCTCTTCATACAATTTTAATGATAAGTGATTAACTGCCTTGCCAATTCTAGGAGGACCAGCTTCAGCCTTGCAAACATTGGAAGCTTCGTTGGCTCTCCCTTGAAATTCATAGCTCTGATGTATGTGAATGTGGGGAATTGTGTGAACAACACTCCCCATTTATTTGTAGTAGCAATCACACTCGGGTTGGTTCGACTGTGTCTCATGTTTGGTCTCAACAAATAGAATACCTCATAGAAGAAGGCATCATTTATTTTGGAGAACTAGGAGATGTTGGCTTCAAGCCTTAGCTCTGGGTAGAACTCGGATATCTTGACTTGGGGCTGTATCCCATTTCGAGTTAACCCTACGAAATCCCTTTCTGTCGCAACAACGTATACAACATAGGAATTCATGTATAACTTCCCAGTTGTTAGAACTTGTTAAAGCTGCTGTGAAATGGTGTCACTTATGATTTCACCCCAGCCGAAGCATTGATCAGGTGCATTCTTGCTCATATTCTCTAGGTATCTTAGCATTCACTTGTGGAAATAATGGGCATCAGGGAGCCCATATACTCTGTTCAAGAACGTGATTGTATCACTCAATTCTTCATTAAAATCACTACGGTGCATGGTTTGAGGCTATATGGTCACCAGATTATTGTTCTTTAGATAGATTTCATTCATCATCTGAATGCACTGATCTTCATTATCATCCCATGCCTTATTGCAGTCTTCAATACTTATTTCCACATATTGCCTATGATGAGGAATGCCCAGGATCATCTTAAAGTGACGAGATGTGAGGTTTATGATTGTGTAGTGTTCTTTGTTTTCGACACATCTAGTGTCTTTATTATAACATCGAGCAACCAACATGATAAACTCATTATTTACGGCACTCACTGGAAGCCTAGTTGCAAAGTGCAATCCACTACCTATTAACTTATTCATCCACGAGCCATTGTTTGCCTTGGTGGTCCTTACCCAGAAATCATTCATGTCAATATGACCCAGCTTAGAGTCTCTGATGTCAAGGTCACACTCTGCATATGAGTCAGGCATTCTGACTCTTTAGTACTTGTACTTCATTTCTTGCTCTAACTGGTTAGCTTTAGCTTTAGTCAGTTTCTTGCTTGACAAAGACATATGTGAGTTCAAGAACGACTTTCATTGTTCTACAAGAAGTATCAAGAAGGTCCAACATAGAAGAGCCATGTCAACTGTCATGTTATTCATAATGAAAGTTTGAAGGATAATAGAATGCCTTTGAATGTGTGAGAAAATAGTTAAATTTAGCTTGCAGAAGGAATAACGAGCAATTTTAAGCCTTAGGGCGCAAAGCGCAAGTTCACAGCAGGCTACAGGGGATTTTTATGCTTTGGCGCATTTGGGAAAGTGTCGATGTGGGAAAAGTTGTGCCAAGTTTGAAAGGGCACAATTTTGAGAGGTGTTACATGACAAATTTCAGTGCCAAAGGGTAAAACATAGGGCGCAGATATGTAGCATACAACATGTCATGTCGATGTTGTGGAAGTTACACCTGCGCCTCACAAAAATCTACTAAGTGTTCTTTTTTTTGGCTAGGCACAAAAAAAGGTTATGTTGCATGATAGTAAGGTGTGTCAAAGTGTGACTTTGGAAGAGGTTATAGGGAAAAATAGTGCGCCATATTTTCTTAGCGCACTTTCTGAGTGTGTAACATCTTTGAAAATTGTGCCAAAGGATAATAGTTAACAGTTTGATCAATTTCTTAATTTTTTTATTTGGATTTGGATTTGATGACAAGAAAGAGACGTTTGTTGGCAAGGCAGCAAGCAGGTATAAATGGTTTTTGGTTTACTTCAGTAGCAGAGCCCTTTTAGATTTGTAGATCTAGAGGGAGAGGAAAAGAGGGCTTCAGCTGGGTTGGGGATTTTGAATGTGTTCTTTAGATTTTAATTATTTGATATAAGCCCTAACATTTAACACAACAAAGTGAAAACCACAAATGGGAGAGGAGCCACTCACCTGGATTTATAAAAGATGAAGAAAGACACGGGGTCCACAAGCTCAAAAATAGCACACGAGGGCTGACAGGGATGGATGACACGCGCAGAGAAAATACCTTTCACAATTTTCAATTCATGAAAATGACATGTGGTAGGTTTCTATTTATAGAAAAATTGTAATTTATGACCTCACGAACTACTTTTGGCGTGAATTTTGGGATGTCGACATGAGAAAAGTTGCGCCAAAGGGGAATGCTTAACACAAATTTATTGACGTTAACACAACATTCTCAATGCCAAAGGTTTTAAAGGGGGCGTGAATTTTGGGATGTCAACATGAGTGAAATGGCACCCAGTTCAAAAGGGCATAGTTTTGTGAGTGTTGACACACACCTTTCTGTGCCAAAGGATAAGCTAAAAACGGCTAAGTCCTGAAACAACTTAATTTTTTGAAAGGGAGTTTTGGGCTATTTTGAACGTTATCAAACTTCCCTAGGGGAAAAACAATTTTTTTTGGTATAGTTAGCTACAAATTTCCCTTGTCAATTTTGCAGGATAACAATACCTGGATGACATCATGGTGTTTTACAAGAATGCATCAGATCATTTTTTTCATTTGAGATAGGTATTTCAAAGTTGTAGAAGGTTTGGAGTTTTTTTAAACCTGAAGAAGTGCATGTTCTTGGATCAAGAAGGAAAGCTTCTAGGCCATATTATGTCAAAGGAAGGGTTGAAAATTGAACCTAAAAGAGTTTAGGAAATTCGAGCCTTGTCATTACCAAGTCATAAGAAGGTTCTTTAGAGCTTCTTAGGAAGAATCAATTTTATCCACAGATTTGTACCAAACTTCGCCGCTCTTGTGAAGCTGATAACGCATATGTTGAAGAAGATCCTAGAATTCAAGTGGAAAGATGAAGGAAAATCAATATTTGAGTCTATTAAAGAAACTATATCCCAATCTCTAACTCTCGTCAATCCATACTTTTCTAAGGACTTCATACTTTATGCTTTTAGTGGTTCAGACACGATTTCTGTAATCTTGGTACAACAAAACAAAGAGGGGTCTAAGTAGCCAATTTCCTTCTTCAGTTGAGGATTGTAAGATTATGAGGTTAGGTACTCTTTCATTGAGAAACATGTTCTTACAGTAATAAAGACCCTTAAAAAGTTCAATCAACTAGTTTCAAAAAAAAATATTCAGTTGATGGTGTCACATGCAGGAACCAAATACTTCCTATTGAACAAAGATTTAAATGAGAAGCATGCGGGATGGATCACCCATTTCATGGAATATGACATTGATAACAGGGTCACCAAGCTAGTTCGTGGGAAAGGGTTAGTGAACAATTAGCCTCAAGTCAATAGGTTGAAAATGGTGATGGGAAAGAAGTTGTCAATCCTAATTCAGTCCAATGTCACAAGTGGATCCTAACTGCAACGGATTATTTTACCAAGTGGACCAAGGCGGTATCTCTTAAAGAGGTAAACGAGTCTAGCATACTAGACTTCTACGAAGGAATAATGATAAGGATTCTAGTTTCATCCACTATCATTTTAGATAATGCATTGGAATTCCTAGGTTCCAAGTGTAGAAAATCTGTAGTCTTATACAACAAACAACATAAAAGAAATAAATAGGATACTTAAATAGCTTGCATAAACATATGAATATTCAAACCAGCACTGCTGTGCATAATCTCCATTAATAAAAGCTTCATCATACTCAGAGCTTCAGCTCTTTACAATCAAGCTGTGCATGCAGCTGTGTGCTTTCAATGCACATCCTTCCTTGCTTATGCAGATTTCACACCTTTGTGTGTGCATACAAAACAATTACAATTGCTGTTATTTAAATAGAATAACTCACCCACTAACAGCTCTGCAACTGAGCATTCTAAATCTAAACTCATGCTTTAAAACAGTTGCATGCTATGCATGATTTAAAACAGATTTATTTGAATTAAATCTAATGATAAAAATAAGATAAAGCTAACCTAACTAAAGCAAACTTAAAACAAGACTAAAGCTAAAATTAGCTTTCCTAAAAAAAATATAGTTGGAATTAAATATGCATCACATGTATATTTCCAACACTCCCCCTTAATTTCAAACTGTAGCTTTCACTCTTCTAGAGTTGTGTTTTCTTTTTCAGATCTGCCATGTACAGGATCACATACTCCCAAACAATCTCTCAAATATTCAAAAACTTCTTTTGCCAAAGCCTTTGTAAAAATGTCTGCAAACTAATCTTCGGATCTGCAAAATTCAAGATGAATTTCCTTGTTGTTTACCAGCTCCCTGATGAAATGATACCTCGTATCAATATGCTTGCTCCTCTTATGAAAAACATGATTTTTGGACAACGCTATGGCTGAGTTGTTGTCACAAAAAATCTGTGTAGCTTCCACTTGTTTCTGTTGTAAATCTGTCAACACTCTTCTCATCCAAACAGCTTGACATGCTGCTCCTGTTGCTGCTACATACTCTGCTTCTGCTGAAGATAACGTGACAATGGGCTGCTTCTTTGATGCCCATGAAACCACTCCTGTTCCAAAGTGAAAAGTATAGCCGGATGTGCTTTTCCGATCATCTATACTTCCAGCATGGTCACTATCTGTATAACCAATGAGTTTGAACTCATTTGAACTTGAATAAAGAATTCCATGATTTCTTGTTCCACGTACATACCTCAAAATTCTTTTTCCAGCTTGCCAATGTGAATCTTTTGGAGATTCCATGAACCTTGATATGAGGCTCACACCATACATGATATCAGGCCTTGTGGCCGTTAAATACATAAGACTTCCAACCAACTTTTTAAACAATGTTGGATCCACAAACGATCCTTCATCCTCTTTGCTCAACTTCAAACCTACTGCAACTGGTGTTAGTGCTGGCTTACAATTCAACATGTTAAACCTTTTCAAAACGTCACTTGCATACTTTGCTTGTGAGATAAAAACTTCACCTTCTGATTGTTGAACTTCAATACCCAAAAAATAATGCATAAGACCAAGATCTGTCATCTCAAACTCCTTCTTCATGGCTGATTTGAATGACTCTGTAGATAGATTTCCAGTAATGATCAAATCATCTACATATAAACAAACAATTAAAATTTTACCTTGTTCATTTATCTTGGTGTATAAGGTAGGCTCACTGCTGCTCCTACTGAAACCATTCTCAATCAAATAAGAATCTATTCTGCTGTACCAAGCTCTAGGTGCTTGCTTGAGACCATAGAGCGCTTTCTTCAATCTGTATACTTTTCCTTCATGACCTTCAATCTCATAACTTCTGGCTGATTTACATAAACTTCCTCTTCAAGGAATCCATTTAAGAATGCTGATTTAACATCCATCTGATAAATAGGCCATTTGTTTTGAGGTGCAATTGATAAAACCATTCTTACTGTATCCAAACGTGCTACTAGTGCAAATGTTTCGTTGTAGTCAACTCCATATTGCTGCGTAAAACCTCTTGCAACCAGCCTTGCTTTGTGCTTCTGTACTTTTCCATCAGCATTGTATTTTGTCTTGTAGACCCACTTGACTCCTATCACGTCCTTTCCTTTTGGAAGATCCATTAGCTCCCATGTCTGATTCTTCTCTATAGCATCAATCTCATCATCCATGGCTTTTTCCCAAACTTCATTCTTTATAGCCTCTTCGTAATATACTAGATCTGCAGCTTGAGAAAATAGTGCAAAAACTAAAAATGAATTAGTTGTATCAACATTATAAATCTCACTTAGACTTCTTGTTTTCCGTTGCACAGGAGTATTTCTGGTGATGGAGTAGCTTATGGTGTTCCCTGTGGTGTCTCTTGCATGGCTGAAGATGGCTGAAATCTTGGTGACCTCCTGACTGTAGATGGAGGTGTAGCTTGTGCTACAACTTGTGGTGCATGTCCAAGATTTGTAGATACAGTAGCTTGTTGCTCTAAAGTTTCATCTGTCATATCATCATGTGGAATAGATGTTGCTATACTCACTGTTTTCTCTATACTTCCATCCCATGCTTCATTCTCAATAAGCTGTACATCCCTGCTGATCACAACCTTTCTAGTGACTGGATTGTACAACTTGTATGATTTTGTGTTCTCTGAATACCCAACAAAAATACATTTTTCTCCTTTGTTGTCTAACTTCTTCCTTAGTTCATCAGGTACATGTGCATATGCTACACAACCAAAAACTCTGAAATGTGAAACACTGTGTTTCCTATTAGTCCATGCTTGTTGAGGAACCATGTTCCTAACAAGTTTTTTTGGACACCTGTTCAAAATGTAAATAGAAGTTGCTACTGCTTCTGCCCAATACTCATTTGGAAGATGTTTTGCCTTCAACATGCTTCTCGCCATCTCCATGATGGTTCTATTTTTCCTCTCTGCCACACCGTTTTGTTGTGGTGTATACCTGGTAGTAAACTGCTTGTGTATACCATGATATCTGCAAAAATTCATAAACTCATTAGAAACATACTCACCTCCTCTGTCCGTTCTGAGAAATTTGATGTAGTATCCACTTTGCTTCTCCACTAATGCGTTGAACTGCTGAAATGTATCAAAGGCATTTGATTTATTTCTCAGGAAATAAACCCATGTCTTCCTTGTGTAATCATCAATGAATGTCATAAAATAAATACAACCTCCAATAGAAGCTGACTGCATAGGTCCACATAAATCTGAATGTACAATCTCAAGTGGTGCACTTGCTCTTGCTGTTTTGCCAACTGGAAATGAATCTCTGTGTTGCTTTCCCAAAATACAACCTTCACATACCCTTTCAGGTTTCTGAATCAATGGCAAACCTTTAACCATATTTTTTCTATATAATAAATTCAAACCTCCAAAATTCAAATGTCCATACCTTAGATGCCAAAGCCATGTTTCATCCTTCATAACTGAATGAAAAGATGATTGTGTTCCTTCAGCGCAGACTTGATTTTCATTGGCGCAGGACTCATCTGTTTGAGTGCAGGACTCAACAAAAGACTGATTTGGCTTAACGCATGACTTTGCTGCAAACAGATCTGATTTCTTCTTCTTTCCAGGTTTCAAAATCAATGGAAACATCCTATTGCTGCTCATCTTCACTTTTGCAATCAACTGAGTGCTAGGAGCTTTGTCCACAATCACGCACTCATTGTCTTCCATATAGACTCAGTATCCTTTCTGTACCAGTTGTCCAATACTCATAAGGTTATGTTTCAAACCTGCAACATAGTAAACATCTTGCATACTTGTTTGCTCCCCCTGTCTTGTTAGAATACTAACCGTGCCTTTTCCTTTCACAGACACAATATTGTTATTTCCAAGAGTTACATCACTCTTAACTGAATCATCCAAACTAGGAAACAAATCTAGATTACCTGTCATGTGATTACTGCAACCTAAATCTAAATACCATACATCACATGGACTCTCTTTTGACAAATTACATTCAATAGGGGATAAAGAAGGTATTTCTTCAGCAATCCTTGTGCATGCAATAAACATAGGTTTAGAAATAGAACTTCCAACCTGATTTTGATTTTGTCTCTCTTGATCATATTGCTTTTTCTTGCAATCATAAGCATAGTGCCCATACTTCTTGCAATAATGACACTGAACATGAGACTTATCTTGTCTCTGACCATAACTCTGTTCTTGATTATGTCCTCTTCCACTTGAGTATGATGAACTGCTACCACGTCCTCTGGATGGACTTCTTCCTCTGCCTCTTGGGCTGAAACTTCCTCTTCTTTTGCCATGACTACCTGCTGTCTGAGATGCAAAAGCCTGATCTACACTTGCATGTGATCTATTCATCCTCTATTCATGATTGATTAGTGATGCATGCAACTCATCAATAGAAAACTGACTCAGATCCTTAGTTTCTTCAATAGCAACAACTAAAGGATCAAATTTCATAGGCAAACTTCTAAGCAATTTTTCAATAATCCTTCTGTCCTCAAGAGTCTCACCATGAAATTTGATTTGATTGACTAAACCAACTACATAAGTAAAAAATGATTCTACAGAATCTGAATCTTTCATTGCTAAATTCTCAAAATCTCTACGAAGTAACTGTAGCTTGGCGGTTTTTACTTTCTCCTTACCTTGATATGCAACTTGTAAAGTATCCCATGTAGTCTTTGCTTGACTAGCTGCTGCCACTCTTGGAAGAATGCTTTCATTCATTGCCTGATGAATATAGAAAAGAGCTTTTCTGTCCTTCTTTCGTAACTCCTTCAAAGTATCTTTCTCTGCTTGAGAAAGTGCAATATATGCTGCTGCATTTGCGGGCTCTGTGTACCCATCTTCAACGATCTCCCACACGTCTTGAGATCTGAATAGCGCCTTCATGGTCAATGACCAGTATTCGTAATTCTTTCCATTAAATTGCGGTGTCTGCATACCGGATGTAGAAGCCATAGCTTGCTACCAATTTAATAAGCTGTTGGAATAACCTCGCTCTGATACCAATTTGTAGAAAATCTGCAGTCTTATACAACAAACAACATAAAAGAAATAAACAGAATACTTAAATAGCTTGCATAAACATATGAATATTCAAACCAGCACTGCTGTGCATAATCTCCATTAATAAAAGCTTCATCATACTCAGAGCTTCAGCTCTTTACAATCAAGTTGTGCATGCAGCTGTGTGCTTTCAATGCACATCCTTCCTTGCTTATGCAGATTTCACACCTTTATGTGTGCATACAAAACAATTACAATTGCTGTTATTTAAATAGAATAACTCACCCACTAATAGCTCTTCAACTGAGCATTTTAAATCTAAACTCATGCTTTAAAACAGTTGCATGCTATGCATGATTTAAAACAGATTTATTTGAATTAAATCTAATGATAAAAATAAGATAAAGCTAACTTAACTAAAGCAAACTTAAAACAAGACTAAAGCTAAAATTAGCTTTCCTAAAAAAACTATAGTTGGAATTAAATATGCATCACATGCATATTTCCAACACCAAGATCACGGAATGAGTTGTTAGGAACATGATCTACTTAAACACTTCTTCAAACTATTACTGCTAGGGTAACAGACAAGCAGAATCCATGAATAAGAACTTGCTAAAAATCATCAAGAGGAATCTAGATGAGAATTAGAGAACATGACCTACC